>CASHTH010001351.1:0-71899 GCA_030341885.1 Geodia barretti | reverse complement strand
TACTGAGTTAGCTTTTTCTCTGCATTTCCTTACACAGTGTATCCAAGAGCTCGGCCGATGACAGTAAGTTACACCACTGGGCGTCTATGGCAAGGGCAAAATAGTGCATAACCGATACCAACGCTACCGATGGTGTAAAACAACATAGTGGTGACGCAACATCTGATTAGTGATTGCGTAACATTATATCTGGTCACACACGCGATCGTGATCTGTGGTATGCAGCCGTCCTGTGATTTCTACCGGGAGATGATGCAGTGTTCCTCGGGTCTCAGGGACCCAGGCCAGACTGCCTTCAGGAATAACATCTGTGGCAAGCTCTCCTCTGTAAGTTACTCTTACAGTTTAGTGTAGCATCGTCTGCCTCTAGCAATGCACTATAGCTTGGTGTGGAAGGTAGCCTGTAACTGGTAAAGTGACAGTATAGTTAGTACACAGCACCCACGTTCAGTGTATGTAGACGAACTGAACATGCACACCCTAAGATATAGGTATATACTCAGTCACGCAGAATGCTCAAATGCACCAATACTGGTTGTTCTGAATCGTTTATGACTCTTCTTATGTTCAAGTTACCACTCCAGGTTCACTTTCGTGTGTTGTTTGTCATTCTCTAGCGACAGTTCCAGGTAGGTGGGCTGTCGGAAGGCCAGAGAGTCAACCTAACACAGCAGTGAGCTCACCCCTAATCCCCTCCTAGTATCCCTATATAGTTTCCCTCTCTCTCTCTCTCTTCTCTATGTTGTGCAAAGTATGATGCCTAGACACCCGCACCAGCAGATAGATTTCTATAGGGCTCGAGTATTCTGCGGTACTTACAACAGGGACGGCTCCATGTTCATATCTGCCGTGCAAGGTATTGGAAGGAAGATCACTATGTGTAGTTAGCAGTGTGGAGAGTGGTAAATCAATACAATTTAGCTAAAGATAAAGAAACAATAGGGCCCAGTGCAAGAATGCAATTATGTTTCTGTGTTTGGTAACAGTTTTTAAATTTAGCCCTTTTATTCTCCCACATTGCCTTTAATACCTGTGCATCGTTGCAGATAACCGGTTGTACTTGTATGAGACATCAAAGTTTGAGAAGTACAAAAGTATCGTGGGGAGGGACATTGGGTGGTCAATCCTGGATGTTGTATTCAGGTAAAGATGGAGCAAACGTTTGAGGTCCCTTTGAATTGTCCCCCCCCCTCTCCCCTCTCTCTCCTCTAGTCAAGACCAGTACTGGTTTGCCTACTCCACATGGTCCCCCTGCAGTAAGCAACCACTCACTCTCTATTCTTTGTTGACCTGGTAGATAGAGGACTGAAGGAGTACATTGGGAAGACTGTTTGCTGCACAGTGCTTATGTAGAGTGAAGGGGGAAGACCAGCTTTTGACTGGGAGTTATATCTCAGTGTGGACTTCCGGTCATAACACCTGAGTTTGATTCCTGAGACAGACAGAAATTGGTTCTTTCTCTTTCCCTCGTGGTCTGTGTATTTATGCCATTTCTTCAGACTCGTCTCCATTCCTCTTATCACCCCCCTCCCCCCTCTCTCTGACTAGTTTATGTCTGCAATGTGTATGGAGAGGAAGAGAACCACTATTCGCTGGACCTCAGACCGGACACGTTGGATCGATTCTGCGTCTTCTCCCTGCGGTTCTCCAGCGACGACAAGGAGCTCATTACTGCGTATGTCAGCACCTATATACCCACACAACCATCAGACAAAGACCCAGAAGGAAGAAAGTGTCATACTGTGTGTTGTGTTTTCTACAGGTGCAGTGATGGATACCTCTACATCTACAATCGTGAAATCTGCGACAGAACTCTAAAGGTATATAAATTTTTCCTCTCTCTTTGCTATAACGTAGCTGCTTGAGTTATGTTGCAGATAGATGCCCACCAAGATGATGCGGATGCCGTGGCCCTGGACGACCAGTCTTCTCATATCATCTTCTCTGCGGGAGACGACGGACTCTGCAAGGTGTGGGACCGGCGCTGTCTCTCTGAGGCCAATCCTCGCCCTGTGGGTACCCTCGCCGGCCACAAGGACGGCATCACGTTCATCGACACCAAGGTACAACACATCCAGTTTCTTATTTAGCTCAAAAAACCACAGAAATTCTACTGCCCATTTAGTATTTTTCCCCTGCAAACTTTGTTGACAGTGCTTCTCAACTGGAAAAAGTACAGTATGTAGTTTTCCTGTAGAATTTTTCAACAAGCAGTTTAATCTCGTTCTCCCTACATTAAATTCAGTGTTAATTCCTCAATCAAGGTAGGTGTCCTCAAGTTGCTTGGTGATAGTCCACCTTCAACGCTTCAAACCCTCTTCTTTGTGTGTTCTCTGTGGGTTATAATTGCAGAATGATGTCTTCTATAAATTCATTGTGTTCTTGTGCGCGTGTGTTCCCAATTCTCTGTGTCTGATTACAGGGTGACGGTCGTCACCTGATCACCAACTCTAAAGACCAGACCATCAAGCTGTGGGACATTCGCCAGTTCTCCCAGAGGGACGGGATAGCTGCCACTCTCGGGGAGGTGCAGAGACAGTCCTGGGACTACCGCTGGCAGGACGTACCCAAGAGAGGTACAGTCATAATATTATGTAACTACCATTTCATAGCTAGCCAGTGTTTTATTTTAGTGTGAGTGTCTTTTTTGCAAATGTACGTGCGATGTATTATGCAGTTACTCTTTTACTTTGCAGATGTATTAATTGTGGTTGTATGCATCGTTGAGTGATTTTTGCGATTCCTTTTCGCATGCCAATTTTTAAAGATGTGCGTAAAAGGTTCTCTTCACAGATTTACGTAATAATAAGTGTCGTAATTATGAGTTGAGTACACGTAACAGGTAGAAATTGTGCCACTAGAGTACGGGTGGATGTCCATGTATTGCTTGCAGTTATGCGAGACGCTCTAGTGAAGCTACCAGGAGACAGCTCCGTCATGACGTACGCCGGCCACCTGGTGAAGCACACTCTACTGCGAGCTAGGTTCTCCCCTCCTGCCACCACCGGACAGGTATACTGTACTTTAGGTCTATGATAGAGGTTGTCTGTGATGATGGATAATGTATTATTGGCCTGCAGAGGTACATCTATACCGCCTGTGCAAAGGGAAGAGTCGTAGGTAAGCCAGTTCTACCATTATCGTCAAATGTGGCTCTTTCACGCTAAGGTGATTGAAATTTTGTATATATACAGTGCGTATTTTTATCAACAAAGGCTCGTACAAGATTCAGTAGTGTTTGTGTACCGCAGTAGCTACAGTTACTGTCACCCCCTGTGCAGTGTATGACACGCTGACTGGGGAGGTGGTGCAGACCCTGATGACTGACAACTACAACTGTGTCTGTGTGAGAGACGTCTCCTGGAGCCCCAGCCAGCCTGGCGAGCTCGTCTCCTCCTCTGTGAGGGTCCCACATACACCTCTATTTGTGATCCCCTTAATCACAAGATTTCTTGCTAACCAGGGGCTGTCCCTTTGAAATTTTGCCTACTATGTCAAGCACAATTCCTTTTTGGAATACTTTGCCGCATTACACTAACTCTGACTTACACAGGGTCTTAGTTTGCTTTATAGTCCCCATGCTTTTTCGTGATGCACACGCTGGGAGATAGTGCGTAGCTGAATCACGTAGCAGAATCACTGTTGCCATGCTGCCTCCCTGACTCTTCTCTCTCCCCCTCTTCTCCTCCCCTCAGTGGGATGGTCTTCTTCAGCTGTGGATCCCCCACCCAAGAATTCGCCAGGCGGGTGCAGGCACTACATCTTCTCATGAGTCAGCAGGCACTCACAGCCACATAATATGACCTCCCAGCCCCAGCACTCTCTAATAATCTGTCTCACATTTGATTCTGTGCTCCTGTCATTCTGTTTCTTTCATACAACACTTTAATTGGCTTTCATAATTTGTCACTCAGTCATAATAACCGGTCATGATAATCTTATTCATTTTTGTCCCAACTCTACTGAAGTGTGTGTGCGTGCGTGCATGCGTACTGTCAGTAGAGGGTGGTGGTGTGGTGTGGGAGGCCAATGGGGGAGGTGGTGAGGGTATGAGGAGCTCTGAGTCCTGTTCTGTGGTGGGACTGCTGCTGGTGTTGGGTGCAGAGACGTTTCCACGTCTGTCGGTATGTCCGTAGCGCCATCTGGAGAGAAAAAACAGCTGACAATATAATACTGAAAACTCCAATAAGTGTGTCTTAATTGGAGGGGCTATCATAGAGAAATAGAGAAAATCAGCATGCCATCATAATTATTATGCATGATCTGTTACTGCTGTGTGACATCTAGTTGAATGTGTGTATGTGCAAGCGTGTGTGTGTATATAGTCATTTACACATACCTCAGAGATCTCGACTTTCCTTTCCCATGTCCTCACAGCTTTAGTCAGTTCATAGAGACTGACCCTCTCCTCTACATACTCCATCACCTGTGAAGGGTCGTGTTTTTGGTCGATTGTGCATTGCGGTATCTATTGGTCGATTGTGGATTGGGTGAATCAAGACTCACATCTGGTACTTTGTAGTCTTCTAACTTCTGTCTTGATGTGGTATTGATAGCCTCAGCCTTTTCCTTTTCCTGCCCCAGAACAAGTATATATACACAGTGAGGACGGTGTTAGGAGGCTGGGTTAGGTCTTACCTCTGTGACGGTGGTGGTCTCAGCATCGACTCTGGCCAGTAGCTCTCTTCTCTGCTCTATCTCCTGCTCCGCTGCCCGACTCTCCACACTTAGAGCTTGCAGCTTCTTCTACAGTGTGACAACATTGAAGCCTCAACAACATTGGTTAGCTAAAACTTTAGTTTGCTATGGCTGTCATACAAAGGCTGTAGGATTTGCAGAATATCTGAAACCCTGGTGGCTGGTGGGCAAGCCCATAATGCTTCTCTGAATGAAACTAGACCTATTAACATCATAGGTATGTATATAGCTGGTATTGAGACTACTGCAACTATACTGACCTTGTAGGTGTTGAGTATCTGGAGGGCCTTGGCTGCCCTCACCTTGAGTCTGAGCAGCTCGTGGTTCTTCTCCTCGCATCTCTCATTCAGCTGCTGGTTCTCAATCTGGAGCTGCTTGAAGTCCACCTCGTTCCTTACCTCCCCTGCATCGTCCTTCTACATCCACCACACACACTATCGCTCAGTGTTCAGTTCATCTAATGTCTGTTTCAGTGACCTGTTTGAGTTGAATCTGAAGCTTTCTTCGCTTCACTTTCAACGACGAATTCTTTGAACGCAACTTTTCTGCCAGTGAGTCCTGATAACAAAACACATGTTCCCAATATATTGATAGTTTGTTATGGTGTTTATGATGTTTACCCTGGACTTGACTCTGTCTTCAAAGTACTTGACAACCTTCTCTCCCATTATCCTCTTTGTTCGCTGCAGCAACGGTAACATGCAATACTAGTAAAGAGAAGGTAGGCAAGGTCCTACAGGGTTCACTGAGCCTCTCAGCACATCTCTGTCAAACTCGTAAGTCGTTTTCTTGAGCTCCGCTAGTCTCTGGTCTGCCTCCTGCACCACTGCCTGCAGTGGAGACACAAAACACTTCATATCGCTGAGGTATCAGTGGTGGGCTCTATTTGGAGCTCTCACTGACCCTGAGGTTGTCGTAGTTGATCTGAGCCTCCTCCTGGTCTCTCTGCAGCTTCTCCCTCAGTTCATCCAGCTCTCTCGTGGCTATGTTACACTTCTGGTCCATACTCAACCTCAACAGACTGTGTGTATACACACAGCAATTTATAATAATATAGAGCTAAGATATTAGAGAGGATACTTAGGGGTCCATCTACCTCTTGGAGCTGGCTCCTTCTTTTATCCTCACTCTCTTCCTCTGCATGTCCAGTTGAGACGAGTGTGTCGTTGGAATAGCTGAATTTATAGGAAACCAGGTGCAAGTAACTTTGACAACTGAATGCTATGATTTATGATAGTGTTGTACCTTTCAGTTGGAAGTCTTTGGGGTCCAGTCGCTTCAGAAACTGCTCAAATATGCGATTCTCTTTCTCTAACATTTCAATGGATGCTCTGCAAAGATGATGCATTGCATTAGAACATTGCACTGCAACTTATGAACGGCGTACTGGGTATCTTCAAAAAGATGCTGCATTTTGTCGTTTCCTCTACTCTCCAGATCAAGAGAATCAGCGCTGGCTTGAGCAGTGTCTTCACCTGGTGCCGCCATCTTTTTTTGTTGTTCCGTTGTCACGGTGATTTGTAGATGCAGAGTGCGCATGCGTGAACTTTTCGCGCGCGCTTTGTGCTCCGTAAACTAGAGATTGCCCCGCGGACCGCTCGAAAAGAAGTGCAGGTCGAAATTTTTGGATCCCTTTTCATCGACGAAGATGAAGCTCGTTAGGTGTGTCTTAGCAGCTTCTTTCAGTGCCCAAGTGTAGTTTTATAAGTCGTAGGAGCTGGACATGCCTTGAGGAGAAATTTGATTGCGAAGTGTTATTTTTTTACTAATCGTAGATTTTTGATGAAACTGAGCCACGAGACGGTGACGATAGAGCTCAAGAATGGTACAGTAGTGCACGGGACAATAATGGGTATGTTACTTGGTTTTGCAACTCACTCAACGATATTTTTGCGTCGTGATTCTTATTGGTGCTCACCCTCTGTGTATCTGCGTAGTAATGCACAGCACAGTCTTTACGGCTAATAAAATGTATGGTGCAAGAAAATCATGACGATTTATGTCTAGCCCCTGTTATTTTGATTCAATCTCACAGGTGTAGACATGAGTATGAACACACATCTCAAGTCGGTGAAGATGACAATCAAAGACAAGGCTACAGTCACTCTGGACTCGCTGAGCTTACGAGGCAACAACATCCGCTACTACATCCTCCCTGAGAACATTCCACTCGACACACTGCTAGTGGATGATAGCCCCAAGGCCAAGGCAAAGAAGAGAGAGGGTGAGTTTTGGTGACCAGTGGGGCTCTATCTTAATGTACTTATTAGTGTTATGTTTTGTAGCCATTATAGCAAGAAACTTTCAACAGGAAATCTTGTACATATTAGAGGGTGGAGAAATTTTCGCTAGGCACCTAAAACTGTCTCTTGTCTTATAATTTCCTACTATGATGGTGTAGTTTGTATACCTTACTAAAATATTTCCAAATATTTCCCTGCAGTTCACCTGGGTCGAGGGAGAGGGAGAGGGAGAGGAAGAGGGAGGGGCAGAGGAAGAGGGAGAGGAGCAGGAGGAGCAGGAGGACCAAGACGCTAGACACTGGCACACACTTGACACTGATTAGGGAACTGTTAATCACACCTCTATCTGAACAAATGTTTGCAATCTTTGCCTTTTTCCTTTTCTGTGCGATTGATTACATCCGTTTTCGCAGCGGTATGCCAAGCCTATGTATAGTGTCAAATCATTTAGATTAGCACGGGTGGAGCTATTTCCATGGTTCGTCTTTCCCTGCCTTTATGTTATGTGAAGTATTAGGACACCCAGCCAGTTTTTTGACAGAGATTGCTCGCCCCTTTGAGGCAGCTAGCATATTATTTGGTACCTTGGAAACCACCTGGAAACCCACACTGACACTCCACGTAGACCACAGTAGCCGCAAACGATAGAGACGGGCAATCTACAGTGTTTATTTTTACATTCTTGGCAGTGGATTCATTTTCCTTGAGGAGTGACTGTTGAAATGGGGTTTTAGGGGCAGTCATCTAGACAAACTGTTATCCCCAAGAAATGACTGTGAAGATGGGGGCAATGTGCTGTGCACCATTAAGTCTCGTCCCTCGTGCTGTATATACACCATCTTCAACACCAAATCTTTCTATATAAGAGGCTGACTGAGCTAGGGAACGGAACTGAGCACAATGGGCAAAACCATCAAACCGCGGGTTTATGGGCGTATACACGCGCTCGCGGTTTTTGGTCTCACCAGCCCCACCCAACTTTTTGCAATGGCGGAAGGTGCGTCTGGTCAACTTCCACTGTGTTAGTGAGTAGTTGTGTACTTTACAGCCCCTGCAGTGGACGAGACGCTAACACCAGACGATGCCGTGGATGTGTTGGAGGAAATACTGCCAGCACAGAACAAGTCGTACGAGCTGGGGCTGAAATTGAAACTGCCGCAGCACGTCGTAGAGGCGATCCACTCCAAGAATTTGCCACCTGAAAGATGTCTGCTCGAAGTTCTGATCAAGTTCTCCCAGCAAACGGAGCCCAGATCGACATGGAGGGTCATTATAGAAGCCCTTAAGAGTCCTGCAGTCAACTTACCTGCAGTCAACTTACCAGCACTAGCTGAGAGGGTTCAAGCAGCTCGTTTCCCTGACCCTACCGCAACACGTGACGTGGTACCTGAGACTACTGGTATGTCACCATCCACTCTCTTCTCTAACTGATGTACTCATGTCTCATCAGGTGCGACCAGCACTACTTCTGCTGATGAAGAAGTAAAGCCCAAACCATCCCGTCCAGTCACTGGTATAATCACTGCATGATAGCAGCAGTTTAAACACCAAACCAAACTCTAACTATTATCACACAGTTTCAGTGTATGTTTTTCATTTCCTAATGTGTTATCTGTATTACGTGCTGCCATACTTGTGCTTGGCAGCTCTTCTATACAGCTAGATCACACAATGCGTATTTCCCAAACCCTGATTTAGATCTTTTTGACTTGTAGAAAATGATGTCCGGGATAAAGTAACCCAGCTACATAATCGGTTCTTGGATTTGAAGAGAGCCACCAGAGAGCATCTTGAGAATCAAGAAGTTCCCGTCAAGGACGTAACTGATGATCTTACATCACTTGCCCCTTACGAAGGCGAAGTTCATCATAAGCTATTTCTGCGCGACAACTTGAAGGATCTTCTCGGTGCAACTGATCACCATCAGGTTTTTGTGTTCATGAACTTCCACTGGGACTATCTCAATTACCACCTTTTGGAGGTGGTCATCAAAAGGTTTGACATGCCTAAGATCAAAGATGAGATGAGATCCTACAAATTGGATCTAAAGGTTTTCATGAAGAACACACCATTGACACTGTTCTGCAATGTTCACCAAAGAAGGCCTGATAAACCACAGGGGTTCTGTGAGTTAGTAGCTGAGTTCAACTGGCCAAAGAATGAAGATGTAACTCTTGAAGTTGTTGAAGATTTTAGGAAAAAATACGCAGATGAATACAACCTTAAAGATTTTGCTATGATGTTGGAAGACGTGCGTCCTGGCTCTTTCGTTGTTACCTGGCTGGTGCCTGAATCACTCATTGGAATGTTGCAGTTGCATCAGAAACTACCCATTGCTCTTCTACGTAAATGCTTTGTCACAGAGTTAAAGGTTGCTGGAGTTTCAGTCTACCCATTTCAGGTATATTTTCTTGATCTTAATGATTGCTAAAGAATGCAGTTGTTTATTGCCTTAGGAATCCAGTAGTGGATATTCCAGTTACAATTACCCTGGGCATGCATCTTCTGTCGCTGCATCAGAAAGGTAATTGACTTGCAGTTGTAGAATAGCATTATTAACAGTACACTTGTTTATTTTCAGAGGTTGGCAGAATACTGAGTATTGCATTGACTTTAAGTTTGCTTGGGAAGTGTGAAAATAGCCAATGTAATTTGGTTCATGGCTTCCGAGAAAGGTTTGGTGTTTTACTGTATAAATTTTGTCTTAAAGTGTTTTTAAATTGGTAGGACCTCTCATGAAATTCTGGAGATACCAGATAAAATACTTCTTGCAACTGCCATAAAAGGAACGTTTTTAAGACTGCTGCGACAAATTGCCGAGTGTTCCTTGAGGGAAGCTGGCATAAATCAGGTATGCGTGAGTCATTGTGAGATATATACCACATAAGTATTGGCTGCCATTAATTAGGCTGTATTAGCAGTCTTTGCAAGTCAAAAATGTTATGCACAATTAAACTTTAAGTTAACCCTTTGGACGCCATGGGTATGTCCTTAAATAAGCAGAAATTGATGTTCATAGTATTATGGGCTTATAGAGGCTCTGTATGTCAGTGGCTTGCTAAGGTTTAACTACCGTCATAGGGTTTTGTGTCGCGTGTATATAGGTTGCTGTTGTGGTATCCAGGCAGAATAGGCATCTTCTGCCTGAGATTGTTGAGGAGTATAAAGTCCTCCTATCACAATTGGTATCTACTGTTTTTGTATGCAAACTGAGCCCCATTGAGATATACTCACAGTACCCAAGAGGGCCAAGATGGTGCTATATTCATCGTGATGGAATAGCCCAGTGCCCCTCGCTGGAGTTCAAGCAGTATGAAGGGAATATACCTGTGGGTCCTGGTGAAGCACGAGAGCTACAAGATGGATATTTTGAGCTGTGCATCAGTGTGAGTACAATGTCCACGCTTATTTTCAAACTGATGGCCTAAATGAAGGGGATGTAGGGATGGCATGTTTCTTCTTACACAGAGACAGAAAGTCACCGTCCATACATCTTTGTTTCTTCTAAGGCAGACTTCTATAGTATGTATGCATTCATGACCAGCAAAAGATTGAAACAAAGATGTAGGGATGGGGTTATGAATGAATTTCTGTCTCGGTGTAGGCATCTTCTTGTTCCCTCCTTTTTCATTACTGTGACATCCCTACATCCCCTTTCATTTCATATAAATAATTTTCCACTTGTAATCCTATATATCTTCGTCAGTGTTTAGTGTAAAACCAACATGATTAATTTAAGAATGAAGAGCTTGCAAAATAGAAGAGCCCTCACTCAGCAATGGTGATTTAGTTTTTAATCAGACTGACTGAAAAAAAAAGTTTCACTATAGGGACGCACATGTAGGGATGGGGTTAGGAAGTATTTCTAGTCTCACCCACACATTCTTATGCTTGGGTGCATTTAAGTAGAAAAGGGAAGGCCTTTTTTGCGAATAGCATGAGTCATCTGCCCCATTGATAAACATTTTGTATGATTGTGCATAGAAGAAGGATGGCAGTGAGCTCAAAGATTTGAGTGTAAAGGACCCTCCACAAGAGCTTGAAGGAGACAGTGACACAAAGGAGGGTCTGCACAAGACATTATCTAGAGTTCATGGAGTTGAGCAATTTGATCCCCAGGGTAATCAAAAGGATTATGTCAAGTGAGCTGTAGCTACACTGGTAATTATATAAGTGGGTACCTAATAACATCCACTCTTCACGGTGGATTCACACTGCCTGGACAGAACAATTATGGTTTATAAACTCATACAGTAAATACTAACACGGATAACTTTCTATATAGGCAAAATATTTGTGCGGTGTGAATCCACTTGTGAGTGACGACATTGTGGGGCAGTCATCTGAGTGTGTGTTTGAATTGAGACTGTCCCATAATGGCTAAAAGTTCGAGTATATAAACGTTCAGGTTATTGAAGACCATAAGGATCACATTAAGCAGAGACTGGCGGAAGGATTGGAGTGGTTTTACAAGGAAAAAAGGAAGCTGTGCATTCTTAAGTTAGAGGGAAGGTGAGTATATAGCTGTGTAACAGTGCCTGTGTCTCATTATTATCATTATGCAGGTTTGGCAAAATACTATGGAAGCATTTACCCCAAGTTATGTGTGGTGGCAGTTTTGGGGTTAAGGATTTTGAAGAATTTTGTTATGAGTCAAAAGAGTACTCAAGAACATTCAGACCAAAGTATGTAGAACATAGAGGTTTTAAAGTGATAATGTTTCTTGATAGTGTAAAACAGGGGTCCGCTGATACAGTCAGGGGAAATTTTCAGGAAGCAGAAAGTTGTGTTCTGGAGACATTTGATATCAAGTTTACTACACCAAGGAGAGAGAGCGAAATGCAATAGATGTGCGTGTGAAGTTTGAACAAGGCAAACCAATACTTCTTCTTGCAAAGAAAAATGAAAAGAAAATTGTGGTCTTTGATGTTCTCTACCTGCATAGGTAAATGTATTTATGTGCAAAGCCTTTATTATATTATGCATACAGAAACCATGATGTTCGAATGTCCCTGAGCTACTATGAGGTTGTACAGCCAGGCTCTGCTGAGCATGCAGTGGTAGAGCAACTTCTGAAGACCATGTCACTCGAAGAGGACAAGGAGACCATCGCACTTGTAACTAAAACTGGTGATTGGTGTGTGAACTTCATTCGTCACAAGAAGAAGAAGACTTACTACCACAAAAATAAATACCTTGTCACTGTGACTGAGGTTTCTGAGTTTCAGCTCGAGAGAGAGAGCCAAAAAAGCTCACAAGTCCATATTTATCCTGATAAGTACAGAAAAAGTCATACTGAGTGTGAGGTAATGATATATTAGTTGTTCTAGCCTCATTTTCAGCATTGCTTTGGTCTTTCTAGCTCCACAACTGCTCGTGGGATTGTGCATTTGGTCGTGATGTTGGTTTCCTTCCGAAGCAGTCCCTCATCCTACACATGGAGACTCCAACTGTGGCACCTGAGGTGGAGAGAGCTATCCCGCATCCCTGGCAGCCTGAACACATCATGGAGGATTTTGAGGACTTTTGGAAGACTTTGGACTCTATAAACGGCATGATAGGACCTTCACCATAATAATTATATGTATGACAGGATTTAATTTATGACGTTTCCTGTTCCCACACGCGCATGCTCAGAACAGCTAGCGGCGGCGAAGCGACGTGATAAAAGGGCCGCCGGTGCAGCACGGAGCATTGCGAGCTGCATTGCGATGTCTGGGCACCAAGGTGGAAGAGGACGGGGCCACTGCGACAAATACAAGTACCTGGGAAGATGCGATAAACTGGGTACAACGTGCACCTTTCGACACGAAGTGGTAGCAAGGTACGCCATCGACGGTCACCGTGCAATATAACAGTTTTTCGCATACAGCCCGACCTACGCGGAATATTTACCCGTTCCTGCTGGTACGACAATCGGCATGGTCATTGGAAGTGGAGGCTGCAACATGAAACAAATGCGCAGCATTGCTCGCTGCGGAGTCATAGTGGAGAAAGACAAGGTGAGGGACTGGCAGCAACAATATTATCATGCACGGAAAATAATGTTCAATATACCGTAGGTTTCAATTGGCACCGATAGCAGGGAAAATCTAAAATTACTGGTTGATAAAATGAAGCTGATTTTATCCCAAGAGGTAAAGTTTGCATTCTAGTGTGAACTAAATGACTGTTAACCTTACTACACAGCGTGTATCTGGTCCATCATGGACCTATATACACCCACAAGGGGTGTCCAGCCTTGGCACATATGAGTTTATACCTTACCAAGGGCGAATACCAGTCAGAGCACTACGACCTGGACTCACCATGTATGAGTTGTATGGAGATTTGCCCCAGGTATTATAATTATACCTACATCAAATTCTCGTCACATTTCTCAACTTTTTATAAAGGGAGGAACAGATGAAGATGACATTGTTAGAGGAGTTGCTGCTATGAGCCCCATTACAGCTGATGATAAAAGAGAAGGTCTGCAGAGTAAACTGAGACAACTCCATGGTGAAACTCAAGGTAAAGCAGAAAGATTAACTTGGAAACAAAAGACACGGTAACTTTTGTGGACTGATGTGTGTGTGTGTGATTTAGCAGCATTATTGTGCAGAATTCACCTTGAACCAAAGAGAAATATTAAGCAGTCTCTCACTGATGGCTTGAGGCTGCTTTGTGACAAAAAGGAACAACTCATTACAAGACTTGATGCTAGGTAATAGTACCCACAGTCATTGTAGTCTCACGTAGAGACTACGGTCATTGATCCCATGTTATAAATACCCTTTCCCCTGAAATGTTGTAGATTTGGAAAGGTTACTTGGAGTAAATTCCCTGAAGAGGTCTACAGACGAAGAATGGATATTCAAGAGCTGGGAGATCTACTTTTCGTAGAGCAGAGCAAACACATAAACATATTCAACACAGAGTGAGTGGGATCATGCATGAATCCATCTTTTGGGTAAAAGGGGTGTAACTATAACGTCAATTCATGCACCATGTTTTCCCAGCATCCAGGCTTTAGGTGCTGAGTGTAACTATAACGTCAATTCATGCACCATGTTTTCCCAGCATCCAGGCTTTAGGTGCTGAGGCTATCCGTAAAAAATTTAGACGCTCTCCTAGCTACCCTCTGGAGACTTTTGATGTGAAGTTGACAAGTATCGGGAGTGTGGGAGGAGAAGGAGAAACAAGACTCGACATTCGTCTGCTCGTGAGGAAAAGCGATGATGGAAGAACAGGTGTAGAGGTGGCTCTCGTGAAAAAGAATGAGATCAAAGATGTCACTTTTGACATCCTTAACATACATCGGTTAATTCTTAACCAACACAAGTATTGTTCAGACTGTTTTTCTCTACAGAAAACATGATGTGCGTATCGGCCTTCACCACTACAAGTGTGTGGAGGAGGGAGAGCCTATTTTTGGTATTGTTAGGGAGATGGTTGGCCGAATGGCCTTTCCGTCTCGTCACAGAGTCCGCTTCCAGCCGAGATCTTCGCGGTGGAGTGTCCATCTCATCCGCCACAAACAGAAGACGACATACATAATGGACGGCGGAGGTTTTGCTGTCACTGTAGCCACTGTTTCTGAGCACTCCTTTGACGCAAAGAATGACGAAGCTGTTGAGTTTGACATGCGAATGGAAGCAAATGAAACACACGCCGAAGTAGAAGTAAGCAAATAATTACTTAAGTACAGTGTTCACAAATATTTCTACTCTCCACAGCTGCACAACTTGGCCTGGGAGTGTGCCTTTGGTCGAGATGCAGGACTCTCTGCTGACAAGTCCCTTGCTCTGCATATAGAGCGAGGCTCGGCTGACACGAGGCAGTTTGACACCATTCCTTACCCCTGGCAGACTGCCAGCATCCTCAGGGATTTTGATGCCTTCTGGAGCCACCTGGAAACCCTTACCGACAGACTAGATGGACCACAGTAGTAGCCGAACAAACATATCTTCGAGAAATAGTTTTTCCAGTAGACCATTAGACTCAGAAAATCGTGCTTATATAATTATGTAGTTGCTTTTTATATATACCCTGAAAGCTTAATGATTATGTTACCATTTTCTCCTTTTACAGTAGCAGCCATGAAACTCATACTATAGTGATTGTGCAGCTATATATATTATTATGGGATCAATCTACACAGTCTTGTAACAGTCTTTGCTCCAACTGTCTGACAGCTCCAATGCTGAGCACCAGTTTATCCCTCAGCAGGATGCTGTACACATTGAGTCCTCTCGACGGCAGTACGTCGACTTTCTGCAGGTTACGAGTTGCGTAGCACAGGTTTCTGTCCAGTTCTCCTCCGTCCACCATCAACACCGACGACCACTCTTCTCTCTCCAGAATAGGGAGTGTCTCTCGAACTCTGTGAGTGGGTACCTGGAGGGCATCAACCACTGTTAGATCTCCCTGCGTGTACTTTGGAAGTGTGTAGTCGTAGGATTTCGGGCCTCGCGGTCCGTGGACCACACCCCCGCCTCGCCAGTGAGGGGCTCTGATGCTGCCCTGTCTGGCCCGACCACCCCCCTTTTGTTTCCATGGTTTCCTCCCTCCGCCCCGGACCTCCGATCGATCCTTCACCTTTGCGAGTCCTTCCCGCCGCTTGGCTCGCTGCCACACCACGATTCTGTGGAGGATGTCGATTCTCGGAGGAGCTCCAAAGACAAATGGGTGTAGGTGAACGGTACCCAGGACCTGGCCTGTCTGAAACGACTTGAGAGTGCCTCTGAAACTGAGCCACGAGACGGTGACGATAGAGCTCAAGAATGGTACAGTAGTGCACGGGAGACAATAATGGGTAAGTTACTTGGTTTTGCAACTCACTCAACGATATTTTTGCGTCGTGATTCTTATTGGTGCTCACCCTCTGTGTATCTGCGTAGTAATGCACAGCAGTCTTTACGGCAACTGAAATGTATGGTGCAAGAAAATCATGATGATTTATGTCTAGCCCCTGTTATTTTGATTCAATCTCACAGGTGTAGACATGAGTATGAACACACATCTCAAGTCGGTGAAGATGACAATCAAAGACAAGGCTACAGTCACTCTGGACTCACTGAGCTTACGAGGCAACAACATCCGCTACTACATCCTCCCAGAGAACATTCCACTCGACACACTGCTAGTGGATGATAGCCCCAAGGCCAAGGCAAAGAAGAGAGAGGGTGAGTTTTGATGACCAGTAGTGCTCAATCTGCATGAAGGTAAAGAAAAAATTTACACACTGCTGATGGCTCCTGAACCTAAAGCTGTGTGCAAGTTTTGTTCTAGAAACTCTACTCCTGTAGGTTGCATGCATTGTATTGCCTTTTAATCCTGCAGTTCACCTGGGTCGGGGCAGAGGGAGAGGGAGAGGGAGAGGGAGGGGCAGAGGAAGAGGGAGAGGAGCAGGAGGACCAAGACGCTAGACATTGCCACACACTTGACGCTCTGATTAGAAACAAGTTTACTGTTTTTTGCTTTCTGAACTTTTCAGTTAGAAAAGTAATGATTCTTATCTGTTTGTCCTTGAGCATAAGCTGGGGTTTTCGATTTGAGAGGTGGTTCACATTAGTATACTCTCGTGCCAAGAACCTGCCTCAAGAGAGGAAAAGGGTCTGGCTGGTGTCAATAATGTCTCGGTTTGTAAAATCATCCGCATGGGACGTACATAACAATGAGAGCGCAAGAACGTAACCTCATCCGCAACAGGAGACCTGCGCGAACCATCACAATCAGAGAGAGGCGAGAGTGGAGAATTCAGGCGCTGTGCGGGCTGCTATACCGAAGACGTTCGGCGTAGACTGCCACCGTCCCGGAATGACCGCCCCACCCCCTCATTTGCGTGCGGTGGTTTGTGGGCGGGCGTGAGCGAGCTGCCTGGCTACACCTACGTACGTACATGGCAAGGAGGGATCAACAGACACAGAAAACTGTCTTGTGGAAAAAGAAAATCAAGATATCTGATCAACATTTTGAAGAGATCATGTTGAAATGCTGTTGAAAATCAACAATGTTGTTAGCTCACACGCGGTTCACGTACTAACAAATCTGATTGGTCGATTCGAATCAGCTATGCGATGTATATATTATTATGATCATAAGGCAAACATCTTTAGAGGGCGGGCCGGGGTCTGTTGTGTGCGTGTGGTAGCGCCGCCATGGCCGAAGGTTGGTGGATTTGTCGGTAAGTCCTTTTAAAATCATTGTGAATATTCCAGCACCTGCAATCGGCGAGACGCTGGACGCTGTGGATGCGCTGGAGGAACTGGTGGAAGCACAAAACGAATCATACATGCTTGGCCTGAAGTTACGTTTGCCAAAATACGTTGTCCAGGCCATACACGACAAGTATACCAACCCACGAGACCGTCTTCTTCATGTTCTATTAGAATTCAATGAACAGACGGACCCAAGACCAACGTGGGGGGTTATTATAGATGCCCTCAGAAGCCCTGCAATCAATATGAAAAAATTAGCTGAGAGAGTTGAATCAAGACATGGACATATTGTTTCAACAGGTACATTATGGTATGTTATTCACCTGGTTTTTTATCCTTCTCTTTGTAGCTTGCAATGTTTCAACACTTCCCTTCAAAGAAGAAACAAGCCTACCCTTGACAGTGCCAGAAATAACAAACACACAGCCGCCTTCGCAAGAAGCCTGTGGTAAATTATATGGTTGGTTTGTATTGGAGGGTATAGGACAGTGTTACTTGTCACTATGCTGTGTTGATCGGCATACCTTCTTTTCACAGAAATTGCGACAGTGAAGGCCAAAATAGATCAATTTGACCAAAGGTTTCATCAGTTGAAAAATTCTACTAGGGAGGAACTTGAAAAACAAAAAGTATCTGTCACACTGGTGGCAGATGCTCTAACCTCACTTTCTCCCGATGCTGGGGAAGTGGATGCACAGTTTCTAAAGAGTCATTTTGATGAACTGTTCGATGCATCTGATCATTTCAAGCTCTTTGGAAAGATGAATTTCCACTGGAACTACCTCAACTATCATCCACTTGATCATCTTGTCAAAAAGTTTGACATAAAGGAGGTTAAGGCTAATATGGAGACATACAAATCAGATCTAAAGGAATTCAGGGAAACTACACCATTAACAGTGTTCTGCAAAACACAGAAGAAAAAGTGTACTACGACACTGAAAAAATTCCAAAAAATTGTTTCCAAATTTAACTGGCCTGATAATGAAGTAGTAACGCTGGAAGCCGTTGAGGAGTTTCGACAAGCCTATGCTCATCACTACAGCCTTCGAGATTTCGCAATGATGTTGGAGGAGATACGCCCCGGGTCTTTTATAGTCACCTGGCTGGTGCATGAATCTATCATTGGAATGCTACATGTTAATATACCTGTCAAGCTCTTTAGAAGGTTTTTCATTACTGAATTAGATGTTGCTGGTATTTCTGTATACAAACCTCAACTTATGGTGAGAATAATTACTAACTTAATTTTTCACTCTATCAAACTGTCCTGTGTATATATAGGCACCCCCACGGCCACCATCCAGTAGTGGTTACTCAAGTTCTTCTAGTACACCATCTAGGATGAATTACAGGAGGACTGGGGGCCAGCATGACTGCGACAAACACAAATTCCTCGGAAAATGCGATAAACGAGGTACAACGTGCACTTTTCGACACGAAGTAGCAAGGTACGCAATGGACGGTCACCGTGCATAGCATAACAGTTTTTTCGCATACAGCCCGACCTACGTGGAATATTTACCCGTTCCTGCTGGTACGACAATCGGCATGGTCATTGGAAGAGGAGGCTGCAACATGAAACAAATGCGCACAGCTCGCTGCGGAGTCATAGTGAGAGAAAGAGAACAAGGTGAGGGACTGGCAGCACAATATTCTCATGCACGGAACATAATGTTTCACCTCTACGGTAGGTTCATTGTGCACACCGATAGCAGGGAAATCGAAAATTACTGGTTGATAAAATGAAGCTGTGATTTAATCCCACCAGAGGATAAAGTTTGCATTCTATGTGTGAACTAGCTGACTGTTAACGTTCCTACACAGCATGTGTCTGAGTCCATCATGGACCTATCGACACCCACAAGTGGGTGTCCAGCCTGGCAAACATATAAGTTTGTTTCGCCAGCTTAATCTCCCCAGGTGCGGAACTTACAGTGCAGAGCACTACGACCTGGACCATCACTATGTAGAGTTGTGTGGAGATTTGCCCCAGGTATTATAATTATACCTCTCACTTGCGTTGTGGGGTGGGGCCTACAATAAATTCGCGTCACATTTCTCACTTTCTGATAACGGGAGGACAGCACGATGAAGTGAGATGACCTGGTTAGAGGAGTTGAGTTGCTGCCTATGAGCCCTTTTACAGCTGATGATACAAGAGAAGGTCTGCAGAGTAAACTGCGACAAGTCCATGGTGAAACTCAAGGTGAAGCAGAAAGATTAACTTGGAAACAAAAGACACGGTAACTTTTGTGGACTGATGTGTGTGTGTGTGATTTAGTAGCATTATTGTGCAGAATTCACCTTGAACCAAAGGGAAATATTAAGCAGTCTCTCACTGATGGCTTGAGGCTGCTTTGTGACAAAAAGGAACAACTCATTACAAGACTTGATGCTAGGTATATAATAGTACCCACGGTCATTGTAGTCTCATGTAATAGAGACTACGGTCATTCCCTTTCCCCTGAAATGTTGTAGATTTGGAAAGGTTACTTGGAGTAAATTCCCTGAAGAGGTCTACAGACGAAGAATGAGTATTCAAGAGCTGGGAGATCTACTTTTCGAAGAGCAGAGCAAACACATAAACATATTCAACACAGAGTGAGTGAGATCATGCATGAATCCATCTTTTGGGTAAAAGGGGTGTAACTATAACGTCAATTCATGCACCATGTTTTCCCAGCATCCAGGCTTTAGGTGCTGAGTGTAACTATAACGTCAATTCATGCACCATGTTTTCCCAGCATCCAGGCTTTAGGTGCTGAGGCTATCCGTAAAAAATTTAGACGCTCTCCTAGCTACCCTCTGGAGACTTTTGATGTGAAGTTGACAAGTATCGGGAGTGTGGGAGGAGGAGAAGGAGAAACAAGACTCGACATTCGTCTGCTCGTGAGGAAAAGCGATGATGGAAGAACAGGTGTAGAGGTGGCTCTGGTGAAAAAGAATGAGATCAAAGATGTCACTTTTGACATCCTTAACATACATCGGTTAATTCTTAACCAACACAAGTATAAAGAGTATTGTTCACACTGTTTTTCTCTACAGAAAACATGATGTGCGTATTGGCCTTCACCACTACAAGTGTGTGGAGGAGGGAGAGCCTATTTTTGGTATTGTTAGGGAGATGGTTGGCCGAATGGCCTTTCCATCTCGTCACAGAGTCCGCTTCCAGCCGAGATCTTCGCGGTGGAGTGTCCATCTCATCCGCCACAAACAGAAGACGACATACATAATGGACGGCGGAGGTTTTGCTGTCACTGTAGCCACTGTTTCTGAGCACTCCTTTGACGCAAAGAATGACGAAGCTGTTGAGTTTGACATGCGAATGGAAGCAAAGAAAACACACGCCGAAGTAGAGGTAAGCAAATAATTACTTAAGTACAGTGTTCACAAAATATTTCTACTCTCCACAGCTGCACAACTTGGCCTGGGAGTGTGCCTTTGGTCGAGATGCAGGATTCTCTGCTGACAAGTCCCTTGCTCTGCATATGGAGCGAGGCTCGGCTGACACGAGGCAGTTTGACACCATTCCTTACCCCTGGCAGACTGCCAGCATCCTCAGGGATTTTGATGCCTTCTGGAGCCACCTGGAAACCCTTACCGGCAGACTAGATGGACCACAGTAGTAGCCGAACAAACATATCTTCGAGAAATAGTTTTTCCAGTAGACCATTAGACTCAGAAAATCGTGCTTATATAATTATGTAGTTGCTTTTTATATATACCCTGAAAGCTTAATGATTATGTTACCATTTTCTCCTTTTACAGTAGCAGCCATGAAACTCATACTATAGTGATTGTGCAGCTATATATATTATTATGGGATCAATCTACACAGTCTTGTAGCAGTCTTTGCTCCAACTGTCTGACAGCTCCAATGCTGAGCACCAGTTTATCCCTCAGCAGGATGCTGTACACATTGAGTCCTTTCGACGGCAGTACGTCGACTTTCTGCAGGTTACGAGTTGCGTAGCACAGGTTCCTGTCCAGTTCTCCTCCGTCCACCATCAACACCGACGACCACTCTTCTCTCTCCAGAATAGGGAACGTCTCTCGAACTCTGTGAGTGGGTACCTGGAGGGCATCAACCACTGTTAGATCTCCCTGCGTGTACTTTACCGACAGAGCCACTCGAAGTCCGAGGCTTTTGACTTTCTTTGGAAGTGTGTAGTCGTAGGATTTCGGGCCTCGCGGTCCGTGGACCACACCCCCGCCTCGCCAGTGAGGGGCTCTGATGCTGCCCTGTCTGGCCCGACCACTCCCCTTTTGTTTCCATGGTTTCCTCCCTCCGCCCCGGACCTCCGATCGATCCTTCACCTTTGCGAGTCCTTCCCGCCGCTTGGCTCGCTGCCACACCACGATTCTGTGGAGGATGTCGATTCTCGGAGGAGCTCCAAAGACAAATGGGTGTAGGTGAACGGTACCCAGGACCTGGCCTGTCTGAAACGACTTGAGAGGCGCCTCCTTGTGAGCCGGTTTGTAGTGGTAGGGGTAAGGTGAGGCGTCTGACGCATGCGCGTTGGAAACGACCGTTTCTTCCGCTTCGGCAGCTCGAATTGTTAGCTGGCGAGAGGCTTCGGGGAAGACACGCCACACACTGCCCACTAACAGCCTTTTACACCACAGAATGCGTCGAGTAACCGACATCTTTCCGAAGAACTAGCACGTGGAGTGTCCCCAAATAATGCGCACCGGAGGGGGATCCCCGAATGAGTAGAAATTTACTCTCTCGCTGCTTTGCGCGTTTGTGCTAATACGTGAAAGGACCATCTGAGGACGCATGCAGCGAAGCATAAAGCAAAGCGGAGTGTGCAGATCAAGACCTAGACGGGCAGAGAGTCGCCTACTAAACTGTCTGAGAGAACGGTGACTATTCCAAATAATGCGCAGTGTGAGTGACTTTGCCTCCGTATCCAGGTTCAGTGGAAGTGATCTGTACTAGCTAACCATGGCAAAGGAGGAAAAGGTATGCAAGTAACAAAACCTAGAGCACTTAATGGACACAGTCTGTGATCTTTGGCTAGCCAATACTCTCTTCTTCCTCTAGGGAGATAGCGATTCACTGTTTGGTCCAGGATTCCACCAGACCATGTGAGCTAGACCCTCACACCACCACCCTCCACGCTCACCCACACCCTCTCCACAAAAAAGGCACCCCCAACACTCCCCCGGCCCCCACTACCTCACACACTTAGTGGTGTAATGTATACATACAACACGGCAATAGCAGGAGGTCGTTCAGTTGTGATGGAACGTGACAGACTGTGGTTTCTATCTCCTGCAGAGCTCTGACAGGGAGAGAGAGGGCCTACACAGTCCACAACTATGAGGTGGTTATCCATGCCAGTCCCTCTTCTTCTATCAGCAACAACTCCACCTCTGGCAGCAGCAATGTACATAACTCACACACACTCTCTAGTGGCTGACTATATAATATGTGTGGATACAAAACATGTATATAGCTATGGAATAGATGATGACATGTGCACTTTCTATTGTGCACGTATTTTCAATAGATAGCAACTGATTTCAAACTCCTTATCTGTACACCAATGCAACTGAGTCGACTCTACTATTTTACTTGAGCATATCCCTCTTCCTCCCTCTCTATTCAACCTTCCCCCTCCTCTTCTCTTCTCCTCCCTCTCTCTCTCCACCAGGTCCAGGTATCCACCATTACCAACCAGAGCTGGGAGCTGCCCGTCCACCCTGGAAACATGGTGGCCTCAAACTCAAACTACATTGCCTACGTACTGGAGGGCCGCAGTGGGTACGTGGTGCGGCTCATCCACCGCCACACCAACAGTCGGACTCTCCTCAAGGGGTTCACTGGTCCGGTGTTGGACGTGGCGTTTTCCCCGAGTGCCGCCAGTCTGCTGGCCTGCGTGGATCAGGGAGGAAACCTGTTTGTCTGGGACCTCAGCAAGACTGATTCGGGTCTCTCAGACGCTAACAGGTACGTATATATACAGCCTAATATGCTGTCCCTGTGCGACGAAGAAGTTAGTAAAATTGGGAAATATGTTGGTTTTAGCACAACATGCATACTGGCCGAGAGTGCTTGTGAAACTCTTTCACAAAAAGTCCCTTTTACCAGCCATGAAGTTTTTGGTTATATGGTGCGCATGTTATGCTGGAGATCTTACTGAAGATTTGTACTTGTGGATGTTTGTTTGAGATTTGCATTATATTGTAGGTTAAGGTTAAGTCAGTATTAAAGGTTTGGCTGTGCTCAAGGTTTATGGAGGTTTTACCATTTTGTGTGTTCAGTACACTGCGGCTGCATTCAGAGAGAAGCTCCGCCCCTGACCACACCCACCACCGACTCTCGTGGTGTCCGTACGTGGCGCAGGAGGAGGGAGAAGATGAGGAGGAGGGGTGGCTTCTGGCTGCCTCGCACGGCTGCGAGGTAAGCGGGGAGGAGGGAATGTGTGGGAGCGGATGCATTTGTATCAGGGTAAAAAAAGTGATGGAAATTCTACCCTAAACTTGTTTAATTTTCTCAGCCAAATGGTAGGATCGTTCCTAATTTCCCTCGCAGGGGGACATATAGTATATATGTCCCCCTGATCCATGTGCATTTAACAGTTCGTGGGGAAGGAAAAGAAATGGCTGCTTAAGGCTTCTTAACTCTATGGATTTTGAAATTCCCTCCTCCAACTTAAACTCTCTATGTGTATGAATGGACGTGGCAATCTGTACGTACAGGTTGAGGTGTACACTCTCTCTCTCTCTCTCTCTCTCTCTCTTTGTCCACATGTGTAACATACAGGTTGAGGTGTACAACCTGGGTCAACTTTTGCCGGCCTCTGGTTCAGGAGGAGAGAGTCCAGTGGTACTACACGGAGGAGACGAGGCTCCGGGGAGGTTCATTATGCCCTCCCCTCACTCCAAGGTTCGATCCACCTCCCTCAAGTCCACACCCCCTCTTCTAGATGTGTACCATATAGTAGGGAAATCTTTCAAAAGAGAAAACTTCGAATTACACAGTTTATTAGCTGTTAGCAAAATTTTTTGACTTGTAGTTTGGGGCTAACGACCTGCAAAAAACTTCTCTCTTTTTTTACCGAAACGCGAAGGGTTCTCCTTTGAATGGTCCCCACTCTGCACTCTATAATATGTACAATGTACTGAGACTTTCAGAGAACCTTTACACCACACGTGTCCAGAAAACTGGATGCGTACAGGTCAATAACGTTCCCCCTTGAAGTAGTGTGTAAGGGTATGACCTGACTTCCTCTCCTACCTACGTACCTCTCTCCAGCCTGTGTACGACATGTCCATCTCCCCCGATGGAGGTGTTCTGGCGACCTCCTCTGAAGACGGGCACCTCAAGTTCTGGCAGATCAACTGGGACAACGTCGTCCCTGAAACGTGAGACTCCTCGCTCCTTTACTTAAGTACTACGTGTTGTTTTTCTTTCTCTTCTCTCTGTGTGTGTGTGTGTGCAGTCTCCATGATTTCAGTCCTCATGGAGGAGAGGCAGTCACACGACTCATCTTCTGCGACGACCACACAACTAGAGACGAACTGTCAGTGAAAAAACCTCTCTCTCCTTCACCAATTATGCCCCCTATCTCCATCCTCTCTTCCTCCCTCCCTTCCTCTCTCCCTTTAGGGCTCAGTACTGGAGGTTCCTAATCACGGGAGCTAATGGCAACAGAGAGGTGAAACTCTGGTGCACCGTCACTTGGAGATGCCTGCAAACATTCCAGTAAGACCATCAGCAACGTTTCTAGGAAAGATTTTTCCAGAGCCAAATGTTTTAATAAGAGTGAGGAAAGTAGTTGATTTGCATATTATACGCAGGAACAGGCAAATCCTCCATCCTTCTGAAAAGCCTTGATCTTCAGGGCCTTCGTGGCAAATTAATGTGTGTATTTGATAAAGAGAGGTAAAAATCCCACCGTGCGTGTGCGAGGTTGAATCCCTGTTTGTTGAGAGAGATGTTAAAATCCCACTGTGCGTGTGCGAGGTTGAATCCCTGTTTGTTGAGAGAGATGTTAAAATCCCACTGTGCGTGTGCGAGGTTGAATCCCTGTTTGTTGAGAGAGATGTTAAAATCCCACCGTGCGTGTGCGAGGTTGAATCCCTGTTTGTTGAGAGAGATGTCAAAATCCCACTGTGCGTGTGCGAGGTTGAATCCCTGTTTGTTGAGAGAGATGTCAAAATCCCACTGTGCGTGTGCGAGGTTGAATCCCTGTTTGTTGAGAGAGATGTCAAAACTGCTTCTCCCCTCTCTCTCCCCAGTTTCCTCCCTCCAGAAGAAGGCTCCTCAGACTCCTCCGAACCCAACATTCTGCTCAATCTTGACACTAGCGCCTCTTACCTCATAGCCACTGACACCAGAAGAATGGTATAGGTCTCAAACTTGCTAATTTTCGCAATTTCATTGATTCTTCTATCGTATGTAGTAGTCGGTCATATAGGCTATTGCGAAATTAAATCTGTGAAGTCTGTGAATTTATTATGTGGGATTTTAAAACGAAGGACCTGCAATACTGTTGTTTTAGTAAACTAAAATCTCTCTTGACCTTTTCCCCCGTTTTTTTGTGTCAGACGCTGTATGTGTTCCAGCTGGTAATGGATGGTCTGGGCGGGCAGGCCTCCTTCACCTCCATCACCGAGTACCTCCTCACCCAACCCGTCCTCAGCTTCGTAATTGCAGGCCATGCCCCCTGTCCGTCGACCAACGAGGTCACGGGAGGTGGGGAGAGCGGGGAGGAGGGGGAGGGTGAGAGGGCGGAGCTATCGGAGAGGGCCAACAGGGACAGTCGACTTGTGGCTGTTCACATCAAACTGTTCTGCATCCACACCAGGTATATATACCTAATGTAGGACACTTTACGTTGTGTTTCATGTCAGTAGAGAGCAACTCTGTCCATCATCTCTCTCTCTCTCCCTCCCTCCCCTGGCTGCCTACCTCGTCCAGGTCGATGCAGGAGCTGCAGGTGAAGTTTGAGCCGCCAGACATCATGGGGGTCCCTCCAGACCCACTCCCCATCCCTCTCTTCTCTGGCACCATGTTCTTCTCTGGTATATATATAATATGCATACTGTACTGATGTGCATGACGGCTCACACCAATTACTTACATTTCAGTATAGCAGGTTTTTTCGGGGCAAAGTTCGATCTTTTTTTCCTCCGATTCTGAGCGCCACACGAAACCAATGATTTTATGTTGGGCATCTGGGTGCATTCGTGTTAGAGAATACTTCGCGTGTTAACTTGTCTGAGAAATGCACCAGTGTAACGAAGTGTGTATGATTATAGAGACCAAGTCGACTGAGAAGCCAGCTGCCAACAGTGAACCGGTTTCTAACGGTCAGGTGGATAGCGACGGTGGAGGGAGAGAGGGGGAGGTAGAGGAGGAGGAGGAGGAGGAAGATGATGGAGCCAGCAGTCCAGTTGATAGGCTGAGTCAACCAGCCTCCCTTCCCTCCTCTTTCCACCCCATCACCCCAGTCAGCGGATCTGCCATCGTATCTGAGCCTTTCCTCTCACTTCCCAGTCTTCCTGGTCAGTTTACCTGCGTTGAACACTATTATATAGTTTTCCCTGGCATACAGTAAGGCTAGGTTCACAATATGTTGCATTGCCCCGTTGTGCCGTGCCACGTCGCGTCCCGCCGCGAAGAAAAATGGATTCTATCCTTGCGGCGGCAACGGCGGCAACGCGGCACGGCGCGCGACGGGGGCAGTGCAACGCACTGTGAACGTAGCATAAGTTCCAATAGGCATTTAGGGAATGTGAACCTTCTTTCAGGGAAATTGGAATATGAACTTTCAGTATAGGGCAAAATTGTATTAGGTTTTTATAACAAGGAAACAGTTCATTTTGGTGTTTCTTATTGAATTATGGGATACGTATAGTCAGAAACAATACCGTTCCTCTGCAGGGATGTCCCCGAAGCTCGTCACTCCATCTGACTTCCTATCAGCCGCCAAGATCGACATGTCTCCCTCACACAAGTCCACCTCTCCCCCTTCTCTCCTTCCTTCGTCCCCTTCCTTCCTCCCTTCCTCTCCTTCCCTCTCACCCTCCACAAACCATCCCTCCCAACTCCCCAATACCACCACTGTCTCCGTCTCCCCCGGCAACACGTTGACCTCCGTGACCCCTTCACTGGAGCCGTCTGATACCACCTTTGACTCCACCCACCTCATTGGAGAGGCTCCGCCCCTGGGAACGCCCATGGAGTGGATGAGAGCCCCGCCCGGGGAAGTTGAGGGAGATGAAAACAAAGATGACGATGAAAAAGAGCGATCCATTGGCCGGGAAAGAGAGAGAGAGGAACGGGGAGGGGAGGAAGAGGAGGGAGAAGAAGAGGAGGAGAAGTTGCTGAGTGATGTTGAGGAGCTCCATGTTAGCCAGTTGGTTGACGAACACTTGCGCAGGCCTGCCTCCCCTGGTGACGAGGAACAAACAGAGAAAGAGAGCGCGGGCAGCGTTCAGGAGAAATTTAGCGAGATATTTGGCATGGCTGGGGCACTTGACAGCTCACTCCCTGAGGGGGGCCTGGATTTTCAACCCCTCGACGGGTCCCCAGAGGGGGTCGGAAATTTGAACGGGAGACCGAGCCCCCTGCGTCCCCAGCAAATGTTCACTTCGACGGAAAAATCGGAGATCGTGACGATATCTAGAAAGGCGCTCACTCCGACGAGGGAGGAAGGGACGGAGGTCGTCAACACAACTGGAACTCCTTCCGCCGAGTTCATGGAGCTCCTCTCGCACCAGCAGTCCTCTCGGAAGGGGTCAAAGGTCACGACCCCGCAGGGAGAGACGGGGAACGACGAGATGATGTCGGGGTTCTCGGCGCCTTCCTGGATGGACAAGATGTCCGACAACGCTGCGTCGGCGTGGCCCGACTTGGGTGCCAGCAACATCCCGAAACTGGTTTCCCAAGACGAGGAGGAGATTGAGACTCGCCTACTGACTCCGCCCATGGGGCGGTGCCAGGGAACGAGGAGGGAGAGGCAGGGGGGAAGATCGAAATAGACCCCTCTCATGAAGTCCGACACGATGAAGGAAGCGTGAGCGGTGAGACTATGAACCTGTACAGTGGGCTGTTCCCGTCAGCACTACCGCCGACTGTTACAACCTCGACACCTCTGGAGACGGGCGTACCTCTGGCGAGAGGGGCAGAGACGACTGAGGGAGAGACGGGTCAGATGTTACCATTGACTGCCGAGCATGTGGCATCTCCGGAACACGGCTTACTGTCAGCTGTCGCGTTGTTGCCACCACTGTTGGGGGATGAGGTGGAGGGAGGGGAGGGAGTGAGGGAAGGCACCGTGGAGGAAAGCACTGGAGCTAAAAGTGAGTTATGTCATACATTATCTAGTCTCAGGTTTCTAACACTCTTCTCTATGCACCTACGTACGTAAACTAACAGAGGCTGCATGTTACCTAAAGACTACATGCTATTCGCATTGTTTGTGCCGCCAGTACATTTGAATGAACTGTGCTGTTGTGTGCAGCCAGTAAAATCATGGATAAAAAATTTTAGCGATTCGGGATTTGATAGCTATATAGACGTATGTGCATGATTAGTGTGAGCGTGTAAGCACTGGCATAAGCACTGGTGTTGTAACGTGTATGTAGAGCTCTCAGTATTGTTTTCTCGCATTCAGCTTCTCGTTTGGTGGAGTTACAACCCTCGCCACCTCCCCCGGACACAGAGCTGCCTCAGCTGGTACCGAGGGGCGGGGGAGGGGAGGGAGAGATGCCGGCCACAAGGGCAAGGAAACGGAAGAAGATGAAGACGAAACAGCAGCAGCAGCAACAGCAGCCGACCATGACAGTGCCTACAGCTGGGTTTGTCAGCTGTCTATAGCACCAACTAATTTCTCAACTACATTATTCCTCATACCGTGCAATAGGTTGGGAAGGGGGGAGTTAACCCAAAGTTCATATACATGTATACCCCCAGCACAGCTCTTTTTATACCAATAGTTATTTTTACCACTGCATTGTAGGTTCGGTGTTACAAAAAATGAAAAATTAATCAACTAGTCAAAGTAAGATTTAACTATCAAAGAGGTTTTAACTGTTTCAGTGATGGTGAAGGGAACCGGGAGACGAGAGGACCGCTAGCACAACAGCATTTCCCACCCCCTCCCGCCGGCAATGGGGTGGAGCCAGTGGGCGTGGCCGACCACACCCACCACCTGGCGCAGCTGTACCAGCTGGTGGCGAGTCAGCAGAGGGAGATTGCTGAGCTGCAGGCCGAGGTGAGGAGAGGTTTTTCCACAACGTGGCGGCAGCTGGCGGCTGTGCAGTCGACCGTGACTGAGGAACAGAACAGAGTACTGGCAGAGCACGCCAGAGAACAGCGTATCCTCTTATAGTATAGTGTCGATTGTAAGGATTTATTTTCTCTTACAAGGATACGTGTACAGCACAGCACCATGTGCTTTAAATTTCTGCAGCTGTATGTAGTATGGCACCCTGTAGAAAGGTTTTAAGAACTTTCAAAACGTACGGACAGACGTGGTTGTGTTCCTTGACTCTGTGGTCTCCCAGAGCAGAGGCTGGACAAGGTCCTGAAGGAGAAGCAGCTGGTTGACCGACAGAGGCAAGACAAGCTCATCTCCACGGTGTCGCAGACGCTCACCTCCGCCGTACACGTCAAGCTGGAGAAGGTCGTCAAGTCGGAGATGAAGACACATGTCACTCCAGGTATGCCCCATGTTTCAAAATTATGCGCAATAACTACCCCAGTGGTGAAAAATTCAGGTCTCGCTTCATCATCAAAATATGCGTAAAAACTCCCAAATTTTAATCTCACCAACAATGTGTTGCATTAGTGTTAGTTATACCAGTGGCTAATGACTGTACTAAGTGCAGACACTTTTGGTGTGTGTGTGTATCAATCTCATATTATTACCATGTTTCATTTGAAAATGTCTCTCTCTCTGTATGCAGCTGTGAGTCGTAGTCTGGGCAGTGTGCAGGACCAACTGACAGCTACGGTGCAGTCAGCTACCGACACAGCTCTCAAAGACGGCATCGCCAGCATTCTTCACACCAAGGTCCCCTTTCACTCTCAGATTATATTTCTGTGTGCGACTAAAGGCACAAACAGTACACAAGGCAACGTTGTTGCTTCAAAAAACAGTTGCAACAACTTAAGTATTAGTACTGTACGATGGGCCCAGGCATTTCTGGCAACCTGTTGCCTGGCCCTACCATACCAATACTTGTGGAAGTTGCTGAAGTAGCAGGTTGCCTCAAGCACCGGTATGTGCCTTGTTAAATGTGTATTTCTCTAGGGTTTACCAGAGGCTGTTGGGACCGCTGTGGCGGGCTCTATTAGGAGTAACATCCAGGGGATGTACGACGAGACCTTTCGAAAAGTTGTCCTCCCGGCTTTCGAACGGAGCAGTCAAGAAATGTTCAGACAAGTTGACGAGGCATTTAGGAGAGGCATTGCCGAATGTGAGTTTCTGCTCCCTTTCTTTCTTTCCTCCCCTTCTCCCTCTTTCCTCCCCTTCTCCCTCTTTCCTCCCCTTCTCCCTCTTTCCTCCCCTTCTCCCTCTTTCCTCCCCTTCTCCCTCTTTCCTCCCCTTCTCCCTCTTTCCTCCCCTTCTCCCTCTTTCCTCCCCTTCTCCCTTTTCCTCCCCTTCTCCTCTTTCCTCCTTTCCTCCCCTTCTCCCTCTTTCCTCCCCTTCTCCCTCTTTCCTCCCCTTCTCCCTCTTTCCTCCCCTTCTCCCTCTTTTGTTTGCAAAACCCTTCATTGTGCTGTACAAATACTAATAATGTTTGCAGCAATGAGAAGTAAAACACAAGTACGATGCTCAAATGCACAGCATTCACCCTCTTTCACTCTCTCTCTCTCCTCTCCTTGATTCTCATCCTCCCCTCCCCCTCCTGCCCAGACCTGTCCCAGCTGCAGCAACAATTCCACCAGCTGAGCGAGCCGGCCCTCCAGCACCTGGCCTCCTCCTACCACTCCCTCCACTCCCTCCTCACCTCCCCCGACTCTCCGCTCCTGACCAGCCTTCAGAGGGAGATCAGGACTACCATGCAGAGGTTTTTTCTCCCTCCAAAATTTTGTCTTTTCCCCTATATCCCTAAAAAACTTTTCTCTTCTCCCATATACAATTATATCTCCCTCCAAAATGTTGTCTTTTCCCGTATCTCGCTCTAAACTTTCGTCTTTTGTTCCAACTGTTCATTTTCCCTCTCAGTGTGCTGCAGGGAGTGGGTGAGAGTGTGAGGGGTGTGGTCAGGAGGAGTTGACTCCGCCCTCCAGAAACACGCCCCACTCCATCAGCCCTGAGGCCCGTGCCATGGAAGAGAGAGCTCGTAAAGAAGTGAGTCTCTCTCCCTCCTTCTCTTTCTTACCACGCGTGCATCCATACATAACGGAACGCAAGCTCTCAGATTATAATACGCAAGATGGAAGCTTTTGCAGGTGGAAATTTGCACCAGAGAGCCAGCCCGCCACCTGCAGAAGTTCCCTGTGTATATATAATTTATCAACTTCTCTACTGCAAGTTTTCAGTTTGATGTCCATACTGCCCACATGCAGCTACTGTTGTGTCCACTTTACCGCCTTGATAACCTGCATTACTAAAGAGTTTAGAATTGTGGTGTCGAGTCACGTTTCGGGATATCAGCTTCTGTCATATTGTCGCATTCTCCTCAATTCTAACGTGTCACACACACACACGCAGGAGATTCAGCGCCTGGTGCAGTCTCAGGAGTTGAACCGAGCCTTCGAGACGGCTCTCTCGACCTCCGACCTCTCCCTCGTCCTCTACCTGTGCCAGCAGGTGACCCCCGAGGACGTATTTGACAAGACCCCCTGCCCCCTCTCCCAGCCCGTCCTCCTCTCCCTCGTCCAGCAGCTCTCCGTGGACCTCTCTGAACACGTGGACCTCAAGCTAAGGTCAGGGGGACATCATTACAACTGTTCCGTATAGTTTGAATGTCGTCTACGTACATATATATGTGATTTTTCCCCTACTGCCACATTAGGAAGTTGGGAGCTGTGTTTACTGTTTGAAGGATAATGCTAGAACACTCAGTTTTTGGTGACATAATGCGAGCAGTTCAATTTTTAGAATGACGTATGACGTTCAATTTTTCCGTGTGTATTTCAAACCTTACTGTGCATGCAGATTGCAGTGCCTGACACATAAACCCCACACATGACTATGGTATATACAGTACAAGGAACATTAGCTGTGTGTTTGTGTGTTCAGGTTTCTGGAGGCCTCGGTTCTGGGGCTGGACGTAAACAATGACATCACCAAGAGTCACATGACCCAAGTCCTGCGAACTCTGACCCAGCAGCTGGCCGGGGCGGAGCAGGCCAATCGCTCCGTCCCCAACTCTGCGGCTCTCCTCCGCTCCGTGAGGAGGCTGAGAATGGTGACCGAGAGTCTGTGCCCGCCAATTAACTAGCCCAGCAAGTACAATTCCCTACTCCACATTATTCCAAGTCAATATTTACTGCGAGAAGCAAAACTGCCAAATATCCAAATTCATTTTTGTATATTAAAACTGTGCATTCACAATCCTTTACATAGTTATGTTTTGTTCAGCCAAGTATTCGGTGCATTTAACTTTTCTTTTAGCAAGTGATTTTGTGTGTGTATATTCATTTGCTGTTAGCAGAGAAATGCACATTTTTGGAATGTCATTTGTTGTGCAGCCACTATTATAGGTGCATTTAACCATTTTCATGATTCACAAATTTTCTGTACATGTTAACATAATTATTCAGACAAACATAATGATGTGATACTATTCACGTTCGGCAAGTCAAAGCGTGTAGAATGCTTGTGTTGTCAGGTAAGAGCCCCTCCATAAGCATTCTCCTCATCTCCCTCCTCCTCTCCCTCCTCCCCCTCTCCTTCCTCCCTCTCCTCTTCATCACTCGCTCTCTCTATTTTATCTCCTTGGCTCTCGACCGTCTCCTCAATCACTGGTTGTTTCTGTTTCTCCTCGCCGGACGTAGTCCCTCCTCCAAACAGCTCTGACTTCATATCAGCAAACCGTCCTGAACCGGCACTGCTAACAGCTGTGACTGTCGACGCTGACGGTGGTGGTGACTTGGTAGAGGAGGAGGGTCCAGTAGAGGAGGAGGAAGAGGAGGGTTTTGTTGAGGAAGAAGTGGAGGAGGTGTGTGTGGGAGATGAGTATTCGAATTTTTTCTTAAGATCCAGTGCGAGTTTTGCAACCTGTGGAGAGACAGTGCATGTATAGGTGAAGGGAAGCTAGGTTCATTCAGACTGCTATATACAGTACAGGTGCTGGCATAAGAAGATGCACGTGTGCGCTTTCAGGTGCATTATAATTATACTCCCATACATTTTGTACACCACGCACACAAATAACCCTCAGCAGTCAGCATGAACATGCAGGAAGTGTTACCGTAGCTTCTCTGTCGTGCCTAAAAACCAAAACCAACGGTATGTATGGCTTTCTCATAGGATTATCTTTGCTAGAGAGAAAGAGAGGAAAGGAGGGATAGAGGTTCTCACGTCGGTCTCCATGGACCTGAAGACCACGCCCCCACAGGCCTCCACAACAGCATCTCCATCCCTCTCCTGGAAGGCATCGCACAACCTCTCCATGGCCGGCCGCTCATCACTCTCCAGGAACCCTGGAATCCTGACACACACAAACACACACACACACACATCTCACAGTGTATTAGAGGCTTCTAGTATTAGAAGTCACTGAAGTGAACCCATCTAGTCATTGAGTGGCGCGGTTTGTATTGAAATGTGTCCACTCACCAAAAAGTGCTGCGTTCGTTCTAACATGTTTTGTGCCTGTTAAGCCTCTGCTAATGCATTCGAGAGCACATGAGCGACTTACTTTGCAGCATCGACAACAGTGTCATTGGCGGCCACAGTGTCGTCGCGGTGGAGGTGAAGAACCAACTCTATGGCAGCCACCTGCAGACAGAGAGAGGGAGGGAGGGGAGCTCTCTTAGGGAGTCAGTTAGAGAAGGGAGGGAGGGAAGAAGAGGAGAGAAGGAAGAAGGTCTAACTAACATTCCAGAGCTGTTTGTGCATGTTCAGTTCCTCATACAGAGTCCTCAGCTTCTCCAGAACTTCTTTCAACTTGTCCAGACTTTGAGAGCGAAAGAGGTCATCATGAAACCATACAGAAGTGATATTCTACTCAGCTATCAAGGGGTTAACTTTCAACTAACAGATTGGATGCAGAAAACAACTATTGTCTATTGAGGACAGCTCTCTCATGCCCCTAAGTGAGCAATTTGGCTTGACTCACTCCCTTGCTCTGGCGGCCATATTGACGGCATTCCTGGTGGCCTTAGTGGCCTCTCTCTGCTTGTCCTCCACCAAATGGAGCTCTGCACACGCCAGGTGGTAGTCGACGGCCCTCAGCGGGTTCACGGGGTCAACGAGCTTGGCTGCCTTGGTTAGCACCTAGTAGAATGCATTTGCCTATCTTAATTTTTCATGGACGCACATTACAACACCACTCAATAGGGAAAGAAAGAAGGAAAGAAACCACTTCCTCCATTGGCATGCAGACGCACACGACTCGATGGTTTGTCTTTTCTTTTCTTTTCTCATTAAGTATTCATAAGTGCATAATGTGTTCACAGTAAAGCTATTTTGCCGTTTCAACTACACTAACTACACTAACTACGCACACACCTGCCCGGCAGTGTCTCCATGCCCACTCTCATGGTAATAGTGACTGGCAGTCTCCAGCAACATGGCCGCCTGCTCCATCTGCTTCATCTCCTGCAGTAGTATGTACATTAATAGTGGGAGGGGGGAAATTTTTGATTTGGTCACAGAGAAATGTTCTGCAGATTGTCATACAAATGGCGAACAGAAACTTTGGTTGGTTCTGGTTTGTTCCTCTATATATAGTACACCAGTCAAAATACCACTGCTTGTACCCAAAGTGTGTAGGTAAAACACACAACCTTAGCAACGTGTGCAGCTTGCTCCATAGATCTCCCGGCCTGAAATGAACTAGGAAAAACGACAGTCAAGAAAAATAAACCAAAGTCACGTCAGTTTGTTAGTTATAGCAGTGTATCTTGGTGCAAAGAACGGATACCCAGCGTTCTTGTAGTGGGCCTCGGCAGCTCTCTCGTAGGCCTGTCTGGCCCTATCATAGGCCTTGCCATTCCTGTAGCACAGAGCTATAGAAAGAAGGAGCACAATATACTAGTGGCGTTGACTGCCTAAGGATTTGACATGAGGTCTTGCCTGCTTTGTCGAAAGCATGAGCTGCTCCTGCATAGTCAGCACTCCACTTCAGCCAGTTTGTCTTCAAACTGTATGTAGAGATATACAACAGAGCCAGAGAGAGCCTGAAAAACAATTTGCTGATTTTCCTGCAGTCTGGGACCGAGTTGCTAATTTCTTACCACTTCTCTGCCTCGATTATGAGCTTGTCTCCCTCTCTGACCTTAGCCTCGCCACCAGTAGCCATATTCTCTACTGCTGCAGCTTCTTGCAAAGCACAAGTATTAGTAAGCCAAAAAGAAAGCGGTCCACCCTAAAGACTGTTCTAATTTAACGACAGTAGGCGTGGCTTGCAGGTTTCAATTTTACTGTGTAATAAGGTATCCCAAATTGAGCACGCGGCCGAGGGGATGGTCTACTAGCTGGCGGGCCTCCCTCGAGCTCTGTCCTTGTTTCTGCTGCCGTCCCGACTTCCTCCAAGTGTCACCTCCCTCTCCCACCACATCTTCCTTCTCCGTGGAGAAAAAATAGCGCCTGGAGTGGTGAGTATACCGCATGACATCCCATATTTCACGGAGACCCACCGCCTTTCCCTAAAATTATTCTATAGACGTCTTTTCCCCCTCCTTACTTGTATTGATATGTCACACACTGACCCATTTCTTTCCCTGCTGTCTACTCCATTTGCCTCCATACTGTAGAGAGCTCTAGCCATGGCAGCAAGTGGTGTGTGGGCTAGAGTGTATGCAGACGCCAACACACACAAGCCCAGGGACTACTGGGACTATGAGGCCCATCCCATTGAGTGGGGGTAAGCCCCGCGTATTACCTGTCATCTCGTTGCCAATCGAGGGACACCAAATAGGACCTGTCCATTTGGAGCCAGGCATACGATCTGAACATCAACTAAGGGACGCTAATTTTAGCCGTGAAGTGTTGGCAGTGTTGGTTTATTGTTTGCGCCGGGTGCAGTGTCACGGTAGAAGTTTGACCAGACTTGGCTGGTTTCAGTCAGACAACAGCAGAGAGCGCTAGGGCTGAGGTTATGTGTGGCCCTTATGTGATGTACAGGTTATACAGGGCACGCTAGGCAATCAATATGTCAACATCTTGCATCACAACAGGAGCCTTGTACTAACATGGGGGTGTGTATATCCATTGGCTGATTGTCACACTTGAGAAGTACTGTTTGTTTGGCTGAATGTTACACGATGTCATTGGCTGGTCACATGACCTGTCACATGACAGCTAATTCATATCCAAACACTCCACCCAAGCGCCAGGGTCTGGTACCCGACAATTGAGCAGTTTCTTGGTTGTGCTGAACTGGCTCTTGTTGTCATTGTGTAATCACACGAATGTTAGTTTGGATATATGCTCGTGCACAGAGCTTTGTCTCACGCTTACGTAATGTTATGCGATTTCGTTGGCTTACTCGAAACTAAGACTAGCTTATTCAGCAAAACTAAAAGTAACTAAATTGTCACCTGACCCTTTTTCCTCTCTTGAGGGTGGGTTCTGGGTACCAAACACGAAAGCACTACGTAACTAAAGAGTGGCCAGAGTACATACGTACGTTAGCAAGGAGGGAGAGAGAAAGAACCAACTTATGTCTGTCGGGAATCGAAATCAGGCATCATGACCGGAAGTCCAGTGCACTAGACACTGAGCTACGACTCCCAGTCAAAACCTGGTCTTCCCACCTGAGCACTATTTCACACAGACCTCAATACGCACACTATTTGTACTGATCTCCAGTAACCAGGACAACTATCAATAGTACGAAGCTGGTCGAGGCAGTACAAGGCGAGGTCTCTCGAGGCATGAACGTGTGGTGCTGCGAGATATGTGTCATCAAATCCTCAAGTTGTACATAGTCATCCCATATCACTAGCATCAGCTACTGTCTGTTCTAGTCTCTTATGTGTGACTACACTTATTTCTTTGAAGTTCGATTTTGCAGAATTTTCGCAGTCAACGCACCACTGGCCACTGGCACATCCGAGACTAAGCTTTACACCTACAAATTTGTCTAGATGCTCTGTCAAATCCCAGGGAGGTCCCCTGTTAGGTAGTGCTTTCTCTGTTCTAACTGCTATAATTGGATGTTGGATGTTGCATTGGCAAGTTTCCATTAGTCTCGACGTGTTGTTGATAAGAGGTGTACCTAGTTTCCTGTACTGGCGTATGTATAACTTCTTATTAGCACTACTGGCAGATTGCATGCTGCGACATGTCTTCGTAATAAATCTCAAGGGAGCGTTTGTTATAGTGGGTTTTGCATCAACATTGTGTGTGTGTGTGTGGAGAGTGGTTTAACCGTGGTGTTGAAATCGTGTCTGCTCAGCCGTGAAAAAGAAGAAGATAAAGAGGGAGATAAAGATTTTGGAGAACTTGAGGGGAGGACCCAATATTATCGCACTGTTGGATGTCGTCAAAGACCCGTGGGTGAGTGGAGGAGTGATATAGGGGAGGGAAGAGGGGATGAAATAATATCATGGAGGAGTAGATTTGGTAGTGTGTAAGAGGGGGAGGGTGTAATATGGTGGGCAATAATATGGAAGTGACTGAGTTTGCCAACACTTGAAGAGGGTCTGTCTGGCTTCTAACTTCCCCCTACTATACCCACACATTTGTACAAGTTTTAATATACTGTGTACTACTGTTAGCAAGTTGGAGAAGAGAGGTACACACACACTGTCCCCCTATCTCTGTTCCTTTTCTCTCCCCTTATTGCATGTACACATGTGACCCTCTTCCCTGTCGTGATGCTCTCTCTCTCTCTCTCTCTCTCTCTCTCTCCATTCAGTCAAGAACACCAGCTCTGATATTTGAGTATGTGGACAATACAGACTTCAAAGTGAGGAGATACAGCAATAACCAGATATTGTACACCATCTCATGTTCTATATAAATCGTGTAAAGGATGTGCTGGGACCATAAATTGAGAGGTCTTTGTATTAGAAGAGGATTAAAACAAGTGTGCTTTATAAAGAGTTTCCTTCAGACCCCACATTAAGAAGTCACTCTAGCAAATAGGTGCCTAAGACTTTCTCACTTCTCTCTCCCGCCCTCTCCCCTTACAAACTTCCCCCCACATAGACTCTGTACCAGAAGCTGACAGACTACGACATTCGCTACTACCTGTACGAGCTGCTGCGGGCCCTGGACTACAGCCACAGTATGGGCATCATGCACAGAGACGTCAAACCTCACAACGTCATGATCGATCACAGTCACAGGAAGGTACGTACACCATTGTGTGCGTGTGTGTGTGTCATGCAGTACGTATGTACTTGGTGGCATATACACCGGTAATCATGTGGTCTTGCCTTTCCTTGAAACCTCATGATTCCTCTTTCCTTGAAACCTCATGATTCCTGCAACATTTCTCAGTCGATTTCCCTATATATAGCTAAAGTGTGGGACCATGTGTATGGCGGGACAAGCACATTCCAAATGCAGAATCCCAAAAAATTTTCCCTTGAAAGCGCCCCCCACTGTATGGTGCCATGTATATAACGTTCTTCCCTCCCTCTATTCCTTCTCTCCTCCCCTTCTTTCCATTCTTCTGTGCCCCTCCTTCTCTTCTCCTTAGCTCCGTCTCATTGACTGGGGTCTGGCAGAGTTCTACCATCCCGGCCAGGGCTACAATGTCCGGGTCTCCTCGCGCTATTTCAAGGGCCCCGAGCTGCTGGCAGACTACCAGGAGTACGACTATTCTCTGGACATGTGGAGTTTTGGCTGCATGCTAGCTAGTATGGTAAGCCAGATCTCCTGCGGTGTCAGATACGGGGACATTTTTCTTGCGACCCCACGATATTAAAACTGGGAACAAACACATCCATAATGCAGCGGAGCGTGACAAGTGTGAAATTGGCTTGCAATATAATTTGGGACTGTTGAATGCAATTATATTGCTTCCTTATTTGATGATTGTTTCCTGCCCAAATTAAATTTCTTTGTGTAGATGTTGATTTTGTGCACTAACCGTTCTGTTGTATGTAGATATTTCGCAAGGAGCCGTTCTTCCACGGTCACGATAACTACGACCAGCTGGTGAGGATTGCCAAAGTCCTTGGAACAGAGGAGCTCCACGACTACGTTGAGCGCTACAAGATTGATCTGGACCCCCGCTACTCTGACATTCTCGGCAGGTAAGACGCCGCCAGCCGTCACTCCAGATTGTACCATTTCGTAACATTGCTTCTTTGAGAAACAAATCACAAAGATATTGAGAAACCTGTGTGTCATTGTTGGTTTTTTGGGGGTGTTTGGGGCGTGTGTCTAAGGCACGAGTTTAAGGCTGAGAGTGCGGCAAAGAAGATGTTAACGTTTGGCTCCGTAACGGATGTACCTACCCTCTGGGATTACAAGTTGAGGTTTTTGTGCTTCTAACCTGATTCTTGTGTCTACATTATAGCTCATTCGGTGGTTTGCAGTGTTCGATTTGTTTGACTTGTTTGTTAGTCACAAAATGTCTGGTGACTGACCTGTGCAATACACCACACTATCAATAGTCTGCCTTAATTAATGTCGGTGGTTCAGCCAAGTGTAGGAGTCAGAAGACACAGCTAATGTTTGGCTGCCAGGCTCCTATATTCTCACAAGACTTGGGACAACTACTCACTTAGTTGCCTCCACAGCCTCGAGGCAGATTTCATTGGAAGTGCCTTTGTTTGTTTTTTTAACCCTCGGCGTGCATGCACAGCGGGGACTACATTACTTAGTAGGTCTGTTTTCAAAAGAGTGATATAAACACTACTACACACATGCGCATTTCACAAGACTTTATCCCTTCTTCCCTCATTTTCTTCCCCTCTCAGACATTCTCGCAAGCGGTGGGAGAAGTTTGTCCACAGTGAGAACCAGCATCTGGTGAGCCGCGAGGCCCTCGACCTTCTCGACAAACTCCTGCGCTACGACCATCGCGAGCGACTCTCCGCTCGGGAGGCCATGGAGCACCCTTACTTCTGTGAGTCATTTCTCCTCCTTTACCCTTCCCCCCCCTCCCCTCTCTACGGCTGTATTGAAAGTGCTTTTCACATGGATGAGCAAGAGCTTAGCACTCTCTAGCATGAACAACACGTAGCTAATCGAAGGTGATCGGGATTATGTAGCAGTCAGAAGATGATTGGTACTGGATGATGGAGAGGGTTTTAGTGTAAATGTGTTGTGTTATTGTCTACGCTGTGTGTATGACTGTAGATCCGGTCCTGAAAGAGGCGGCCATGAATGCAGCTGGACCGACTAATGTCACTCCCTCCTCCCTGCCCTCAGGTATTACAGGGAACATACAGCATCCTATTTAGTGCACACTTGCATAGTGAGAGGCTTTTTAGAGCTATTTTCTTCTTTAAAAGTTTGTGGACAGGGGAGTCTCTGTTAGAACTTCTATGAGTGTACTGTATTTCAATTATATGTGTGGCTACTTACGTATTCATTCTGCAGGTGCTTCCCCCTTCCCAATAGCTGGTGGTCCTGAAACCCAACAGGTTCGCGAAGGTCTTCAGGACATTCGGGAAGAAGCAACGGGCGGAGCTCAGAACGGCAGCCAATGACATCATCATTACATCACTCCCCTAGCAAACTTTCTTTCGGATGATGCTTTTCTGTAACTGGTGACCTCGTGTCAAAATGTATCATATTGTATGTATTACACATCACCTGTATGTTATGTTCATTATTACACGTCATCAATAGGTACAATGCAGGCTCTGCAGCATGCACAAACACATCGACATTTGTATATCCGTCTACATTGATTTTGTGATGAAACCATTGTAGTATACATCAGGAACGAAAATGCCGCACGAGGAAACCTATGGCAGTCTAGGTGCTTAGGTCGGTACAGTTACAATACAATCACAACTAGTAGCGTAGTCGCTAGGTCTTCACAGGAGTGAGACGAGGTTTCCTTCCACCACCACCACTGCCACTTAGTGTCGCCCCTGGGAGAGATGTGTGGTGGTGTTGCCATGGTGACGACCCTTGTGACCTCCGACCTTGTTGCCATGGTGACGGGGTGGTTAAGGAAGTGAGTAGTGGGCTGGGGTTGTTGGGGGTCTTGGTTCGCCCCCTGCCGGGGGACGAGGAGGACGATCGGGGTTGGGACCACGAGGACTGAAACTGAGCCACGGCTTGGGAGAGGGGTTTTAGAGAAGGAGGAGGTCCGATTGTAATCCCGGGGGTCGTCCGGGGGCCGGGGAGATTGGTAACTGGTGGTGTATGTGTACGGGGATGTTGTGATCGTGAGGAATTTGATGATCCCTGAGATCTCTGGGAGTTGTGTGAGGGAGCTGGACTGGGGAAGATTCTAGTTGAAGCCGTAGAGGAAGGAGGGACTGCACGAACACGGCAGACAGATTCTCCAGATATGAGTCTCTGTGGCTGGGAGTAGAGCTGAGGTGTGTGGTGGTGTGATGGTGTCTGAGTGCCTAGCTGCTGCCTGCCAGATTGCGGAGTTGGTCGACCATAACTCGGAACTGATTTCTGAATTGGTTGCCCAGATTGCAAATTTGGATAGATGTATTGCTGAACGGGTTGACCGGATTGTGGATTGGGACAACCGTATTGCTGAACGGGTTGACCGGATTGTGGATTGGGACGACTGTATTGCTGAACAGGTTGACAGGATTGTGGATTGGGACGACAGTACTGCTGAACGGGTTGACCGGATTGTGGATTGGGACGACTGTAGTGCTGAATGGGTTGACCGGATTGTGGATTGGGACGACTGTATTGCTGAACGGGTTGACCGGATTGTGGATTGGGCTGCACAGACTGTGGAGTGGGTCTACCAGATTGCACCATTGGCTGATGAAACATCCAACACTGGGTTGCTGGTGTGATCCCTGACGGCGTAGAGTCAGCGATTGCATCTTTGCACTCATTTCAGCCGGACCTACCGGCACTGTGTGCGTACTTTGCACTGGACTCCAAGCTTGGCTTGTCCCATACCTTGACTGTTGAATGGGATCGGTTACGTTTACTGGGGTTTGCCCCTGCAATCTTCTACCCCCCATTGGCTGTGGACCCAGCGAGACCAACTGGGTGGACGTGTTTCGCTGCCTGGAGGGGCTGGAATTAACTACGGGGGTTGTCATCATCCGTGGTCGTTTGGCCGGTATATTAGAGGGGGTGCCACTGTGAGTGAGAGGTTTCTTTAGCTGCGAAAGCGGAGTTGGAGGATTGCTGGGCGAGCGACGAACAGTGAGTGAAGTCACGGACCCCCTCATTGTGTGGGGGAGTCTCTTTGGCTCGGAAAACTCCACTCCAGGTGTATTCGTCCCTGGAACAGTAGGGGTACTGGTTGACACAGGGCGCCCAACTAGGGCAGTGTTGGTAAAGAACGGAGTCGAAGGAACAGCATTACGAGGGGTGATATTGCGGATAACTGCTCCCAAAACACTTTCAGAGAACGCGCCTTTCTGCTCTAGAAATGGGTCGATACCTCTCCTGTGGAGCATCTCCACCACGGTTCTCAAGACCTTCTTTTTCTGGTTCTGCTCCTGCAGGACCTTCTTACACTCTGCGTACTCCCTCTCGTAGTCTTCCTTGGCCCGGGAGTGGTTGATGAGCACCCACGCCTTCTTCCTCCGAGAGAGACCCTGCCGCTTCTGGTGTTCCTGGAACTGACAGGCGGACAGCATGTTAGTGATGAGTTTGACGGGGTTCGTGAAATACGGCTCCAACTGTTTCGGAGTTGGCCGGGTCGTCGTGAGGTTGAGCGTGTTTGCGTGGACCCCGCAGGCCGGGCAGTCTCCCGTGGGACCGCGACTGGTGCCCCAGCAGCTGCTGCAGACGATGTGGGAGCACGTGGTGAGGAGCATGCAGAAGGAGGCCTCGGGCATTGGCCGTCGGGAGCAGCAGAAGCAGCAGAACCAACTGAGGTCTGGGGCGGCGGGGGTTGTTGACTTCGACGGAGTCTTCACAGGTGCTCGAGACATTGATGAAGGTGCAGCCATGGCCATTCACTGTTGAAACAGCTCGTCTCTGTCGTAGCTCACTGGTTCGAGAGCTGAGTCGAGTAGATCGAGCAAGAAGAAAGTGCAGCTGCGCTATTTGTTTATGTTTGGCGCGCGCGCATGCGCGATCGACGACACACTATACCGCGCGCGCCGCGCGCGACCAGCTGTTTGATCACGTGACCGCTAGGTTAAAAAGGGCGGGTGATATTTTCTAGCGTGTGTGAAAAATGGCTCAGAGCAGTCTCAGGCAGTTTTACACGGTCAGGAAGAGACCCCAAGAGGAGCACGGGTCCCTGAAGCGCCGCAAGTTGACGGAGGAGACGCGAGTGGACCTTCCCGCGGTGGGCAAGGACGCCGATCCCCTCAGTCTCCCCTTCACCCAGCCCACCGTAGTATCATCCACGTCTGAGACAGCTGGCAGCACCTCCAAGAACAAATCCAGCACCCGGCGGTGAGGGAATAGAGTAGTTTAAGTTGCAACAGCAAGTGGATCTTTGTTCATACATATGTACGTACCTCAGCTCCTACTGTTATGAGTATCTATATAATAGTATTAAAGTTGACTTCTGATTCTCTTTGACAGTTCAACTAGGACCAGCGGCAGAGGCCAGAGCACAAGTCGCTCTCGAAGACGTCGCAAATCTCCCCCTCTTCCAGCCACACCCTCCATTGTTCTCCCCTCCCCACCTCCCTCCCATGAACAACCTCAGCCCACTGACGATAAGACACAAAACCAGCAATCTCTCACCTCACTTTCTCACACCTCCAGCTCCCATCAGCCCTCCACTACCACTAGTAGCAAGGAGGCCACTCTGCCAACTGAGAAGGAAACAGATGGACCTTCTTCTCAAGCTAACCACCAGTCAGAACAATCTTCTCAAGCTAATCTGATAGAACCTTCTCAAGCGGACCGACTAGAAGATGTATCTCCAGCCAAGAGAGCAGCAGATATGCCATCCTCTCCAGCTAAGAGGAGAGAAGATGTGAGCAAATATGATGAAGAAGATCCTTTACTTCTTCCCTCAAGTCCAAAGTCACCAAAACAAGACACCCCTACTTCCAAAACCTCTAAACCTCGTGCCAGTGATTTAACTGCCCTCCCACCTCCAAGATCGCGAAAGAATCTTGCGGACAGACTAAAGCTTGCCTCTAGCGGTCCCCTTCCTCTCTCCTCACCTTCCTCCTCCACCTCCTCAGCCACTCCTTCCAGCCAGCCTAACGTCAGAAAGACTCCAGCTAAGACCACCTCGAAACCTTCGGCAAAAGATTTAGCTCGGAAGACAGGGCCGGAGACCAAGTCTATAGATTCTTCAACTCCCGTTCACTTTGCTCGACCGAATTACTGGAGAGCCGCAGCTAAAACAACTTCAACTCTTTCAGCCAAAGAACTAGCACAGCAAACAACAGCAGAGACTCGATCTAGTGATTCTTCAACTTTAGTTCGCAGTAGCCAACCAAATGTCCCTGCTGCTAAAACTCCTTCAGCCAAGGAACTAGCACAGAAGACAGTTGTTGAGAGACGGTCTGGCAGGACACGTGAGTTAGCCCAGAGAGCAGAAGGGGATAAGCAACCTCGTGCAACCATGACATCGTCTTTGACTGGAGACACAGATTCTATGAGTAGTTCCGAGGCTATTAGTCGCCTCTACAAACTGTCGGCAAGAGAACTGGCACAGCGGACGGAGCCCGAGAGGAGGACACTGAAGGCGGTGCGTCGGAACAAGGGGAAATCCCCTGCCCCGCCCACTCCACAGCTCCACCAGTTCCAGCCGTTTGTAGTGGAGAGTCCTACAAAATCACCACGGTTGGTTCGCTGGCTCGCAATGTATGTAATCTATATAGTCTGTTGTGTTGAAAACGAGTGTCTTTCCAGAGTAGGTAAATTTGCCATCCAAAATTTGCAGAGAAAAACAACGTTATGGACATATTATGTCTGGTTTAGGAATGCATTAACAGTCATTCATGTTCCTTTCCAGTAAGCAGCCAGCGTACCAGCGGTTCCACAATCTAGCCCGTTCAGCTGGTGAAACCCCCGACCTACCACTTCCTTACAAGTATCAGGTGAGAGCCAACTCGCAGTGCTTCTTCCATACCAGTATCGTGTAATAAATAGGAGTCCAATCTTTCTGAAACTGGTTTAGCCAGCACAATATTCCCTAATCCTTAGGAGGTCCATTAAGGGGTGTATTGGAGTGTGTCTGAAGAGGGAAAGCTACTGGGGTATTACTATTGCTGTGTTATTCCTAGCTGCATGCCGTAAAGAGTGAGCTAGTGTTGGTGTGTTTGTGTGAAGGTTTTGCTGGAGAGGTTCAGATGTACGGACACTGTGGCCACGATGCTGCAGAAGAGGAGAGAGATCTGCACATTTGGCAAGCTCAAACGGGCAGTGGAAGAAATGACCAGAAGGTACATTTAATACGATGGGAGATTTTAGCAACCATGTGAATTGGAGGGGCTTGGAACACCTGTACTTGAGTATATAGCATTATGAGTTTTGTAACAGTGCTTAAAACAGACAACTAGGTGGGCTTGTTTTGATCGCACACAAGATTCAGGAATCACATTTGCACTTTAATCTCTCACTCACACACTCTCTCTCTCTCTCTCTCTCTCTCTTTCTCTGTCTCTCTCTCTCTCTTTGTAATTCACAGAAAGTATGAGAACAGGAACCTGGCACAGATGGAGACCGTCTACCCTCGGGCCTACATATTCCGTCAGGAGAAGAACATCCCCGGAGTCTATGACAAGAGGACTTACGAGTCGTACCAGCTGACCGTAGAGTGTAATGCCAGGGAGGACGGGAGGGAGGAGAAGGAGGGAGAGGAGGAGGGGGAGAAGGAGAAGACGAACGCAGTGCTGGACAGCTCGGCTCTGCTCCGCAGGAAAAATTTGTTCAACATGAACCTACGTGACATCACCAGGAGATATCACAAGGTGAGTGAGATCTCAACCTTTTTGTAGGAAGAGAGTAAAGGGGACTAGTGAAATGTTTTATTCCTTGAACTAATACCCAGTCACTAGATATTGGTTTTTGGGTCCCACTGGATGTCTAACTATTTTATAGAGTGAAGAATAAAGCTCGATATGCCATGAGAATGCGGGCTCAAGCATGTGCCTTGCCACAAGGAAAATGCCAGGACTTGTGGAATTTTATTACTGCCATCAACATAACCAGCGACTGAGTTGGAAAAACCCTGGCATGTTCAGCTCCAATGAGTTGTAATCTCCTTGGCCTTCTCTTTCCATGTATCACCTCCAGCAATTTCTGACCTCTCTGAACCCTCCACTGGAGATCCCTGACGAGAAGGTGCTACGCTGGCACCCTGCCTTCCAACTGGACGGTGTACCCAATATTGAAGAGGCCCAGCTCCCTAAGCCTCCACTGACGGAGAGCTACACCACAGCTCAAGACGTCCTGAATGCCGCACAGGGGAGGCTGGGGCCTCGCGTCCAGCGAATCCTTGAAGGCGTGGCTAGTTCCTCCGAGAGGAATGGGGCGGAGCCTGTGAGGGAGGTGGGCGGAGTTTCGGGCCCCTTTGACCCAGCCCTCAGAGGAGTCTCACAGAAACTGCACTGCCGAAGGTATGTGCAGATTTACGTACATTTACGAGTATCCTATTCAAGGCATCCTGGTGACTCTGCCACAATGCATGTGTTAGAATTAGTTATTTGCTCGCCAAAACACCTTAGTATGGGGCAATGAAGGTGTCTGTTAGAGGTGTGCATTATTTGGAGCGTCCATTTTCGGATACATATTTGAGAATGTTACTCTCCTTCCTCCAGATACAGCAGAAGGAGGTCTCGAGTGAAGTCTGACATCACCAGAGACCCGTGCAGGAGAAGGGCTGGAGATGGTCCGCGGATGCCTCAGCTGGCCAGGATCCTCCGATGATCGTATCCACTTCACTACTAGTCGATCTTCATATTCAATGGGGCCCTAGTTATCCATAGTATATCATTGAGGCCCTACAATGTAGTCCTATAGCTTTACCACATACTTTCAGGAAATTCAGGACAGGAATATATACACGTTTCAAAAGCAACTGAAAACATCTCTTGTGTATAATTATATATACAATGTATGGCTGTTGGCTGGTAGAATGTTGTCTTTGACCGGTTGGTCGCCAGACTGTTTGTCGCTGAGAAGAAAGCGGCCATTCCGTGGGACACTGTGGTACAGAAACTGAGAGACAGTCACACCTCCTGTCTTCCTCCAGGTACCACTTACTACTATTGTGGGCGTTAGAGGAAACATTTGATTTTCAGTAAAAAAAACATGCCATCAAGGTGCATTTTCTTGTGCAGTTTTTTCCGTCCAGTTCCCTCATACACAGTGCAACCTCTGAATATGGGACACCTTCGGGACATCGAAATGAGTCCCTTATTCAGAGGTGTCCTCACTATGTGTTAATACGGGGCAGACCTTAGGGAGGTGTGCTTTGTTCAGAGGGTCCTTTTGTTTTTCGACATAGACTAGTACCGTGTCTTCTCCCTTGGTAGTATGACATTTACCTAGTAGCACCATCCACTACACTCTCTTTTCTACCCCTCTGAGCTATCCACCCTGTTGTTTAGTGTTTCTCTCATCCACTATCCCTCCTCTCCACTTCTCTCTCTCTCTCTCTCAGACAGAGTGGAGGAGCACCTGGAGTTCATGAGGGAGAGTCTTGGTGGGTGGCTCAGTGTGGTGGAGGTTCGCAAGAGACGCTTCGTAAAGATCAACAAGAACACCGACTCCCAAGTCCTCACTGCTCGAATGCAGGACACCCGCAAGAAACTGCTAGCATAGTATGCTACTACATCAGGACAAACTGTGCACGGTGGGACCAAGATGTGTCTAACGGATTTCTCAGAAACTCTTATGCTACATATATTATATTTCTTTTGCCGTTTTACTTTTCAGACAGGACTAAATGTTCAATTATACACAAATCAAAAGCGGACAAAATCAGTGACAAGTTTTTGGCTGTTTTCAACACCTCAGACTATCTTTTGGTGTGTTCCTGTCTCGTTCCCATAAACTGGTTCCAGTATGTGACCTGTTCCTCAGTCAATTGCAGTGACCTCATTTCTTTGGTGAATGTGACAGCTAGACTGTGTAGTGACGTCTGAACAGCTGCAGAAGAAAGAATCAATACTACTCAGTCATGTGATCATCACATGATAGTAGTGGATGGATCATGTGCTCCCAGTCCCATCATTAATTGCAAGGTCAACACAAACTGATTCAGAATCAGGTAAAGCAGATGCACGTTCTTTTTAATCATCTGGGATGGGTGCGGGAAAGACTGGAAAAGCGGGATAATCTGGACTGACCTGTTTTGACGGCGAATTTCCCGTTCATCTCCAGAGCCAGTCTGGCATCTCGAGTGCTCTTGGCATTACTGAGTGGAGCCTTCACGTGTCTGTCCATCTCCTGTAGCAGTTAATATATACACTTTTTACAGCTACACTGCGATGGTCAGACTTTGACGGTATGGTAAAGGCAGTTCTGGGGCGTACGTAGGTGCATAGTTTGACAGTTGTGGTGTCCTTGCTTGTAGCGTCCTCACTGCGCTTGAAACGCCACAATGCAAGGGCCATCAGGTTTCTATACTTAGGGTGCAACACAACCCCTACGATACTCTGAAGCGAGAGCTCATCCAGCACACGTGTCCTCCAAGTGAGCATGATTTCACAGACATGCCGTCTAACTATTAATAGAGTGAAGAATACCAGCACCTGAGCAGATGTGAAGTTCACTGCCAACACAGAGATGGCTCACTGGGTTGGCTAACTAGCTATATATACTAACCTTGGAGAGTACAATGAGAGTGCTGAGAATGTGTGGCAGGGTCTGGAGAGAAGGGGAGAGGAAACTGGTATGAACTGAGAGGGACTAGTATACTGGGCGTCTTACTCTCTGGACCACTCCATACTGGTCCTCTGTGTATGAGGTCACTGCCAGCTGCGAGATACCTGCAAACACATAGACATGTCATAGACAGAAAGTATATAGCGGAACCCCTCTCTAAAGACACTCCTCTAATAAAGAAACCTTTCTTTCTCCAACAACAGTTCCATCCCTGAAATAAGGACACCTCACTCATAAGGACAGCTTTTCCCCCTAACAAAGCATGCAATTTGGAGTGTGTCTGTGCCTACCTGTAATGGCCCAGACTTGAAGTTTCGAATCAAAGAAAAGCTCCTGACTCTTTGCTCCTGGAAACTGTATATACAGGCAAAAAGTTACTCTTCCGTATGGGGACAAAATGCTGCAAAAACCTTATACTAGCATACTACATATTCACCTCTGAAAGAAGTAATTAAAGAAAGGAGTGTTCCTCAGATTGTCGGGGGTCCTCTTCAGAAGTGACGTCAGAGTTTTGTCTCTTCTTCTTCACCTCCACAGATGTGGGTGTGGCTTGGGCGAGCTGGGGGCGTGTCTGAGTCCCCTCAAACCAAACCTTTGGGGGAAAGGGATCAGTTAAGAGAGCCTGTCGACCAAAAGTTCAATCGGGGGAGCTGAACTGTGCGTTCCTAGGGGTGGTGTCTTAACTACGGACGGTCCGATGTTTTTTTTCTGATTCGTACCTGGAGGAGAGTAGGACCACAGTCGAGTCTTCTCGCTGCTGGCCATCCTGCGAGACACTCCAGGAGGAGCCAGAACACCTGCCGGCAGCTCGTGCCAACCCTTCTCCGAGGACATCGCTGGAGACCCTGCAGTCAACATACACAAGTACACCTCAATTCACTTCTGCACCTTACTTGTATACTCCACAAACCTACAATTTCGTGCTTGGTTCTCTAAAACTGTAATTTTCTGGTTGGATCTCTAAAGTGTAAAATTTTGTGGCTGGCTCTCTGAAAGTGTAAAATTTGTGGCTGGCTCTCTAAAGTGTAAAATTTTTGGTTGCCTCTCTAAGACCGTGAAATTTGTTTGTGTATATATATAGCGACTGTTTGCTATAGAAAAAATATTCTCCATTTAAAATTGCAGAATGGAGAAGACAGTTGGACATTTAGCACCCACACTTCTTACAGATCCTAACCTCCGTTGAGTAGGAGGTAGGAGATGGAGCTGTGGGCGAGGCCGAGGAGGGGGGCGGGGAAGAAGAGGCGGGGCCGGCTGTGGAGACTCCGCCCTCCTTGGCAGTGAGTCTGGACGCGAGGTCGTGGACCAGAGCCAGGCACTCTCTACTGACGACCTCCCACATCTCCGGCTTCCCATCCACGTCGAGGCTGAACACCTGCAGCCACATTGGAGCACAGTATACGACACGGTCGTGTACAGTGGAGAGTCAATGGTTACTGCTGTAGCAGCCCGTGTCAGGCTCTCTGCGAGCTACTAGCGGGAGACTGGATTCCTACCAGCACCGCTGTTTCTCAGATGAAGGAGATTTTAGTTAACATGCAAGTCCTCCCCAACAGATGTACACACTATGGTCTAACCCAGAGAGAGAGACAAAGCCAAGTGCTCACCTCTGCTCTACGGGAGTGTGAGTGCAGGGCCAACTGGTGGAGATCCAGGAACCCTAGACACTGCAGAGGGACAGAGAGCGAGAGAGAGAGAGAGAGGGAGGGAGGGAGGGAGAGAGAAACAGACAACAAAGTTTTCCATATTTACGTCAGGCACTGCACACTGCGGTACATGTGTAAACATGCACGAAAATTGAACTGCTCATCTCGTTCCATTCTTCCTAGTTATAATAGGCACAAGCATGGAGTAAATGTGCAAGTTTTCAATCAGCTCAATCCCCAAAGTTACACTTTCGTCCTGGCAAAACCTTGCCGAGTCCCGTAGGCCAAGGGGTGAGAGAGAGAGGGGAGCTGTGTGTGTGTGTGTGTTAGAGGAGACACTCACTCTGACTAGAGGACTGGCTCGTGATGTGAGGGACACTGCCAGAGTTCTGTCTCTATCTCCCGAGAACGTAGCCACCACCGGGAACTGAACCGCCTGCACAGACACACACACACACAGATCTATACATTGTATATACCCCTGATTCAATCATTTTATTATTGTGTAAAACGTGTGAACTTCTGTGTCATTTACGAAAAGTTTAGTGGGCTGGGACCACCTTATATAATGGTACAAGGTAGTTTCTTTATGAATTTCTACGAAATCACAAATGCTTCATCTTTTAGTTTCCTGTCACACACACTCTATATACCTGCGTTTGAAAAGTTCTGAATATTCTGAGTCCGAAGCTCCACCCCACATGTATCGTCGTCCCGGCAACGAGAAGTGAGGTAAACAGACCCAGGTCCATCAGAGAGGAGAGAGATGTCAGCCGAACGTCGTCCCTGGCAGATTGAGAGGGAATTACAGGAGACAGGGGGGATGGGAGCGAGTTAACTTCAACTTCTAATACGACATACAGTACGCAGTCATACATAAAGAAATCATTTCCCAAGGAAACAATTGTAGCAAGTAAGAAAATTATGGACTATATCCCATTGTACTAATAGACCCAAACTTTTTCACAAACAGTTATGCAGAGAAAGAGTAAATGTACATGTTGTATCCACTACTGTATTATATTGCAAACCTCAGTTGTAGTCCCAGCAGTCTTATGACCCTATTTCGAGGGTAGTAGCCTAGGGAAAGGGAGGAAGGAGGAGGAGAGAGGAGAGAGGGAGAGGGAGAGAGGAGAGGGGAGAGGGGAGAGGGGAGAGAAGAGAGGAGAGAGGAGAGGCAGACAAGAGGAGGGGGGAGACAGACACAGAGAAAGGGAGATTTTTTTTCGTGTCGAATGCTATCAAAGTGACTCACCCAGAAGGAAGTAGAGGGGGTAAAAATACCTCAACCCCTGTTATGACGAGAGGAGAGCATTGAGACACTCTCTCAGTGAGGAGACCAGATATCTGACCTACCCCTAGTGTCCTGGTCAGGGCCTCTCTCACATGACTAGTCACATGACCTCGCAGTCTGAACAGCTTGTGTTGCTACACACACACACACACAAAAGAGAAATTTGGATAAAAGGTGCTGTATATAGCAGGTTAATTTCGCTCAGCAAAATAAGATAAGTTTTGTTGTTGCGAATTAATGCTGTGAAAGGAACTCCAACAACAACAAATTTTATGCCAACAACAACAAATTTTACGCCAACAACAGTAGTGAGCTCACCTGGATGCTGGGGAACACCATGAAACTCTCCTTCAGAAGATAGTACCTCACTCCATACCTCAGTCCCTGTGGTACAATGAACCTCACTCATACTATAGCTGGCATTTTTTTCATTAAACATTGACCAGTAGAAAAGGAAACCGGCTATATTACGACATCAGTCAACTTACAATGAAAGCTCCATGAGCAGCATGGAAGAACAGATACTCATTCAGACAGTACCGACAGCTGCAGTAGGAGCCCCAAAAAAAAGAGAAATTGTAACTCTAAAATATCTCACGACTCCTAGTCGCATACCTCTGGTGAGGGGACCATAGGTAATGGTAGCCGGCCAGCTCCGCCAGGCAGTATGAAGCTCCACCCCCTAGCAACGCATAGCTAGCAACGACCAGGAGCCGCAGCGGTCTCAAAACACCCCAAATGACGGATAACCGAGTCTTGTACACTGGAAGAACAACTACCAACAGATATCGAGGGAGTGTAAGGTGGATAGAGTAACAGTATGAGTTGAGTTAAGTTACGTATATACCAGCGCATGTGGTAGAATATATGACTAGAGTGTTGGAGAGTGTGAGGAGATAGAGACAGGAAAACACGAAACTTCTCGCAGAGAGGACACTACTCAGCCAGTCTGGAGAAGAGGGAACAGGTGGAATATACCGGCAGAGAGGTTACATACTACCTTGTATCCATGTAAATGGATGGAGGGGATTACACAGAGCCAGTAGTTGATAGAGAACCAGTGCAGGACACGATAGGACACACGTCCACACTATAGCCGCGCCGCTACGCCAACGGTACACCTGGACGCGAGCGAAAGTAACCACCCACGTGCAGACAAGCTGCGCGTTAATTGGAAAAAGCCAGCGCGCAAAACCATAGGCGAGGCAGTTGATTTAGACGCAGCTCACAGAGTCACACACACTGCGCATTAGTGCAGGATGATAGATGAGTTGATACTTACTCCTTCAGTGAACCACCGCATCTTTTTCACGGGCAGTCCCGCTAGCGGCTGAACTTTGACCTTCTTAGCTCGGACAATTAACCCCTTTCGAGCACCCACGTGTTGAAAGTTGATAATGTCGAGACGACTTTCGCCCATAAACAGACTTCCCTACCTCACCTTGCTACGTTTCAGCTCCAACAGTACCGGACAGGTTCGTCAGCTGCTCGTAATATACCGATTTACCGCCAAAACTTGGTCAGTCTGCAGAGTACGTACCGCATGAGGTGGAGAAGAAATGGCAGTCCAAGTGGCGGCAGAAGTTGAAGGAGAGAGGTCACGTGACCAACGAGCTGCCCCCCGGGGTCGATAAACATTACACGCTGTCCATGTTTCCTTACCCGTCCGGCAGACTTCACATGGGCCACGTTAGAGTGTATACTATATCAGATGCCATCGCACACTTTCACCGCATGTCCGGAAAGAAGGTAACTAGAATGCAATTCAGCAAGCTGGCACAACATAGTCCATGGTGCATACACTTTTGCTATGTAAGTATGTGATGGTCATGAAGATGTCCTGCATGGGAGTTAGATTACAGTTCAGATAACTACGTATATAATTGGCATGCTTTTCACACAATTTACAAATCTCGTTTGCTGAGTCTCTGTTATTTTTCTGGTCGTTCTTAATGTGTATTAGTTGTATGCATACTGCAATCACAGGTGTTGCATCCGATGGGGTGGGATGCTTTTGGACTGCCTGCTGAGAACGCTGCCATCGAGCGAGGCATCGACCCTGCTTCTTGGACTCAACAGTAATAACACTCCCTACAAATCTACTCAGGCCCACATCAAGTAGAATTGTTTTGTGTCTTGCTGTGCAAAGTGTCCAATATGCCCGCACAGTGTCGTCAGTGAGCTAAATATACTTATCTGTCAGGAACATCTCAAACATGAGAGGTCAGATGGCCAGCCTTGGACTCCACTTCAACTGGGACAGGGTGGGCTCTATTTAGACACACCACAGTAGTCATGGTAACAAGTTTAGCGCAAAACAATCATTACATTCTGTCTTGTGTGCCTTTACCGTGTTCTCTGCGAGCAAGTTTTATCACGTGACCAAAGCTAAGTAGAGGCATTAGTAATCTACGTGTCCCCTGGCAGTTAGACTCCCAAACACCCCAGTGCTACTACATGTCTCACGGTAAAATGGTCTCTCTGTGTGTGTGTCTCTGTGCAGGAGCTGTCTACCTGTTCTCCAGAGTACTACAAGTGGACTCAGTGGCTCTTCCTGCAGCTGTTCAGACGAGGCCTCGCCTACCAGAAACAGGTGAGGAAGCAACGGGTTAAACGGACAGGGGAGTGAGTGTGCATGGTTCGTAAAGTCCTTCACTTCGACTTCCACTTCTCTGTAACAACTTTCAACGGATGAAAATTTGTTAGCATGTATATTAGCAGACTAACTTTTGCAGATTGCTTGTGCCACTGCTAAAAGATAAAGTTTGTCGAAAACTGTGCGTTTCACGAAACGTTCTCTAATTAATGCACTCTATGTAAGTATGGTATATACCTATAGTAGCATCACAGGTATATGGGGCTATGATAGGGAGTGTTGTCGTCTTCATTCCCCAAGGCTCTGGTGAACTGGGACCCTGTGGATAAGACTGTTCTGGCCAATGAGCAGGTGGACGACGAGGGGCGGTCATGGAGGTCCGGGGCTCTGGCAGAGAAGAGATACCTCCTGCAGTGGTTCTTCAAGATCACCCACTATGCCGAGGTATGTGATATCTTGTGTGATTCTCCTTAAGATTTAAAACAAGAATGTGGCACTCTATATAGGAGCTAAATTATTGAAAATTGAAACTGAATTGATTTCTTTCTCTGGGCCCTGTTGTAGGTAACGTTTGTAATAAATTTGCATTTTTTAGTTCTTTGATATTGAGACTGTTTTTTTTTTCGTCCAGCAACTGTTGAGTGGACTGGAGACCCTGGAGTGGCCGGCCAGTGTGAAGCTCATGCAGACCGAGTGGATCGGGAAGTCTGAGGGAGCTTTCTTCGACTTCCAACTGAGGAACACTCGCGATCACCACCACTCCTCTTCCTCTCCCTCCTCTCCCTCCTCTCCCTCCTCCTCCTCCTCTTCTCTGCCAAGTCTGAGGGTGTTCACCACAAGACCTGAAACTCTGTTTGGAGTCAACTTCCTAGCCGTCAGTCCAGAGCATCCCCTCTTGCTCAAGACGGAGGTACAATACATTACACCTTAATGAAACAACAATTTCAGTCAGTAGCCAAACTCCTTTAATTATGTACGTATATGTCAATAGTGCATTATAGAATGTGGAAGCGTATTTATCATGTGCTCTTGGTAGTTAACATGTGTGTGGGTTTGAAGCACCAACTTTGCATGTGACGTCGTGAGTCAACTGCATGGTGTAAAAGCCGTGCGCCCCCTCTTCACGTTGAAGACCATGTTGAAGTGGGTTCTATCTCTGTCGCCAGCTGTTCAGTGAGTCGGTGATGGCTACTGTGGAGGAGATGAGATCTAGACTGTCTCACCACAGCACAAACAATGACTCCAGCTCCAAACATGGTATTATACTGTGTGTTTTATATAGGTACCATTCAATAATCTCGAGCGATTGATTCAACTTTGAATACCTCAGACAGTGCTAACAGTTTATTAATTGTTGAGTTAAACTTTAATTCTGAAATACGTAGGAGTGGATGTTAGTGTCACATAATTTTCGCTCTCACCCTAGAATACAACTCGTATATTTTTTTGTGCAGTAAATGTGTTTTTGTCTGAATGTGTGTATGTGTGTGTGTGTGTGTGTGTGTGTGTGTGTGTAGGTGTGTTCTCAGGTCTGTATGCCGTTCACCCATTCACTGGTTCCGGAGTACCGGTGTATGTGGCCGACTACGTCGTTTCTGACTATGGAACTAAGGCAGTAATGGGTTAGCCTCTGTACTGTACATTTCTACCATGTACATATTCATTATGCTTCCATACATTTCTGTGGGGTTATAATATAGAGCATTGGACAGGTTTCTTGTGTGTATACCAGAACATAATAATTTTGCTAAGAAATTTGCTAGTCCAACTGATCCGCAGTTTCACCAAGAATGGATCTAAAACTGTGGTTCCCTTGGGGAGAACTCCCACTATACGCGGTGTGTGTTTCTGCAGTAGAAGCAATCTGGCAATCGTGTGGGAAGTCTCTCTCCTCCCTCTGAAGGTGTTCCAGCCCACGATGCTCGGGATCTGCAGTTGCGGCCGAGCACCGTCTTCTCCCAGTCACTGAGGTTGTCAGTTCAGACGGTCTCTCCATCATCAATTCCTACCAGGTCACCAACACAAACCACCATCCCACATGTATAATTATGTACAGTTTAAAGCTGGGAAAAAGAATATACACTTCTGCCCCATACTAATGATATAAGGGACGCCACTAACTAATATAAAGGGCACTTGGTCAATGTCCCCGAGGTGTCTCGAGGTTTCGTAGTGCATGACACTTCCTACGTCCCCAACAAGCCACATGTTCACTGTATGTTCCACAGCTATTTGGTGATCGGTTTTATGATGGCCTAACGTTTGCTCTTCAGTTCTCTGGATTGTCTGTCGAAGAGGGGTCAAAGTCCATCGTAAACTCCGCCCACAGCCAGGGGTTCGGAGGTCACATGACCCAGTACAAGCTACGTGATTGGCTCATCTCCCGTCAGCGCTACTGGGGTGCCCCCATACCTGTCCTCCACTGCCGCAAGTGTGGGGTAAAAACTGGAGTAAATCTACCGTTTGCGGAAGACAAATTAATTCGCGAAGTATACGCTTTTAAATTTGTACGGTATGTAATATTGTAATGCAGGACCAGCAATCTGTGGAAAGCGTTTCTCCATAAAATTCATTTTGCTACCGAAACACGAAAGTTGTCTCCCTCGATAGCACCAACCTATCCCCTGGTGTCCGTCCGCAGGTGGTTCCAGTCCCCGAGACTCAGTTGCCAGTCATTCTGCCCACTGGTGTGGAGTTCAAAGGTCGTGGCCCCTCCCCCCTCTCGCAGGACGAGGCCTGGCTGAGAGGAGACTGTGGGAAGTTAGTTCTTTGTCGTTTCCACATTACGTCACAGAGGATCTTATCTTTCTTGGGCCTACTGTATGCTTCATAGCATCACATTTGGAGATGTATACTTTTTGTACTGACTTAAAATGTAACATCCAAAATTACCAATCAACAAATTTTATCTCTTAAATTTTGCCACTTTATAGCGGGAACCTTGGGGAACAATTACATACGTACGTTCCCCCACCCATGTCACAAAAGACCAAATGTTCAGCAAACACGTTCTAAAAGATGGGGTCTGGGTAGTCAACACTGCACGTGATGTCATAGACCAATGTTCATCGTGCAGGCCTGCGTGCTGTGCGAGGAGAGAGACAGACACCATGGACACGTTTGTCGACTCCTCCTGGTACTTTCTCCGCTTCATTGATCCACATCTCAATGACAAGTGAGTCATCACGTAGACCCAGTATAATACGTACCACAACTGTTTTCAAGAAAGCGAAACTCTTTTGCAAAGCGAAATATTAAGTTTGGTGAACATGGTTTGAGGCATGCGTGACGTACAAAAGCCAAGAAACAGTGTGATGGCGATTTCCTTAGTTATTTTATGGTATATACATTATGCAGGCCATTCTCTGAGGCTGTGAGGAGGTGGATGCCCGTGGATCTGTATGTCGGAGGAGTTGAGCACGGTAGATGGGAGTATGAATATGTCACAATGGTTTTGTCATTTTCTGTGTGTGACGTGTGTGTGTGTTGCAGCAATCCTGCACCTGCTGTATGCCAGGTTCATCACTCACTTCCTCCATGACCAAGGCTTTCTCTCACACAAGGAACCGTTTCAGAAACTACTAGCTCAGGTACATACGTACGTACTTTGGGGAACCCCTCCTTATCCAGACGCACAAATAGGGCAGAAGAAAATGTCTATATTATTTCAGGGGTGCCATTGCATGCAACAACTGTTCTCGGGGGGAGAAAGTTGTCCTTGTTAGAGAGGTGTCCTCATTTCAGGGGTGTCCTTAGAGAGGGGCTCATCTGTGTTTCTCTTCCTATCCGACTAGGGAATGGTTCAAGGGAAGACCTACAGACTGCGATCCTCTGGGCGTTACCTGAGGCCAGAGGAGAGAGAAGAGAGAGAGATGGTGGGAGATGAAGATGATGATGAGGTCAAGGTATCTTGGGAGAAGATGTCCAAGTCAAAGTATAATGGTGTGGATCCTGAGGTGATCATCAACGTTGGTAGTCAGTTTCACATGTGACCTGCACTCTACCTCTCCTGTCTCTTCTGTTCGCCCTGGGTTCTTCCCTCCTTCCCTCCTCTCTTCTTCCCCTCTCTTCTTCCTTTCCTCCCCCTCCCCCTCTCTGTGTGGTGTGTGTGTTGAAGGATGTGATAAGAGAGTATGGAGCAGACACTGTCAGAGTGTTCATGTTGTTCAAAGCTCCTCCTGAACTCGACATGCAGTGGGACACACAAGGTTCAGTTCCATAAGTACATGACGGGAAGCTTTTTCCTTCATAAATTGGGCAAAAGTTAAAAATTTTTACTGTTGACCACAAACTTTCGTGACAAAAAGTTTCGAATTTGGCAAATACGTGGGTTATACTGTGCCACGCATGCCTAATCTGCAAAATTATTACCCTGAGAGTTCCAGCTGTGTATCAAGATGTGGTTTTTGGGGGTTTCAATGTAGCCATCCGTGGAATGTTGAGATGGCTGGGAAGAGTGTGGACTCTGACTCATGAGCATGTCGAGGTGTGCCAAAGACGAGGAGAGAGAGAGGAGGAGGAGGAGGAGGAGGAGGGGGATGAAGGAGGAGAGCAGAAGATTGTTTCTGCAACTCATAGAGCTATTCAGGAGGTGAGGAGAGAGTGAGAGAAAAGTACATAGAGGCTCATTTGGTGTGTTTACTGTGCACAATAAAACTCCACACATGAGCAGAGTGTATGCTCAGCTGTATACTTAAACTGTATGCACTGCTGTGAATCAATTCACGTGTATGCAGAAAGTTTTGGTTTGGAAACGAAAACTGAAAGTTTTAACCGACAATGTTGAAAGATGAAATGTGATGTACAGGTGACAGCATCTTTCACAGAGAGACACACCTTCAATGTGGCCGTCTCGGAGCTGATGATCCTCAGCAACACTCTCCGAGATGGGCGGAGCCTGAATGGAAGCCCCGCCTACCACTCCGCCCTGGAGACGCTGTGTCTGCTGCTAGCACCAATGGCTCCTCACGTCACCGCACAGCTCTGGGAAGGCAAGTGGGCTTCAAATGGAATATGCCTCATTGTTAGTGTTAGTGTTTGTGTATAGATCTTCAAGGAGTCCGACGAGTGCTTGGCTTACCTATAATCAAGGTATATATGAGAGTTAGAAAGGAGATTTTATGCACACTTTAACAGTCACCTACATAATCTCTTTTAGAATACGTACGTACCATATGGTAGGTTTAATAGTTTGGTGTGCATTATATAGGGATGTGGTTTGGTGTGCATTATATAGGGAGATGTGTTGAGCCAACCATGGCCACAGTGTGATGAGTCACTACCGAACAGACCAACTGACACTGTTGAGTTTGTGCTACAGGTAACACGTCCTCATTCTCTCGCCTCTACCAAACGCACATTCTAGAATGACATTTGCATAATAGGATACTGCAACACTATAATCACACCAGTAGAAAAGAGGGTGGTGGAGGATTCAGGGGGAATTGCATGACAAACTAAGGTTTTGTAGATCGGCAAGTTTTGTCGTTTTCCTAAACTACTAGTCTTTTTGTCGTGGATAGCCAATATATACGTGTGACCACTATTCTATACTGCTGCAGGTGAATGGTAGAAAACGAGCCGTCCTCTCACTGCCAAGCCACCTGGTGGACTCGGAGGACCTGAGTAGGGAGGTGGTGAGGGTGCCGTGGAGGAGTGCTAGTAGATAGGGGAAGAGGGAGAGGTGGGGAGGGTGATTGTGGTACCTCACAGACACATTGCAAACATTGTCACCAGATGATGTCACTAAGATAATATTATGTCAATGTTGTGTCATCAGAAATTTTATGTCTACAACAGCAGTCATGTAAAAAGCACCAAATTATTGTAAAAATTGATGGTCAGATCGATTCTAAATTTAGTTGTTATGAGTTGTGTTTATGATGAGTATCATCGCTACTGTCATGTGATGAATCTTGTTCCGACTCTCCATTTAATGCCCCCTCCTCTCCCTCTTCCTTCTCTTCTTGTTTGTGCTTTGTTCGTCTTCTCACGGCACTGCCATTACGCTGCTCGGCGCCTTGCTCAGCAGCCAGTTTCATTTGCCGTCTCCTTGCCTTACTTCGAGCAGCTGATGCCTGTGCGTTCCTCCGCCCTCTCCCCGGCCGTGGGGTCAGAGGTCGTCTGAGACAGGTGACGGTGTAGAAGACAGCAACGGAGCAGAGGCTGAACCCTGCACCCACTGACAGCCAGGGGTGGTGGATCGTCATTGCCTGTGTGGGAATGTGAATGATTGACGTGTCTTCCCATACAGTGAAACCTCCTCTGACTCTGAGTAAGGGACACTTAGGGACACCAAAAGTGCCATTTATTCATTTTGGAGGGAGCTTTGCACAAGTATGGGGCAGAACCAAGTGTCCTTTATAGAGAGGTGTCCTGTAGCAAGGTTGCACACCGTATCATACATGTAGAGTGATGCCCAAAGTTTAGCCCACAGTGTATGAGACTTCTATCCTGCTGGATTCGGATTGAAAGAAGGTCGAGTGATGAGACATGTATACATGTATACCTGGTATACGGTGTGCAGTCTTGTCCACCACTGAAGGGGAAAAAGGAAACTATGAGATGCTACGTTAATGGAAAAATCCAAACTCACAGATCCAAAAACGGTCCACACTGACCTGCCACCACCTAGAGGCTGGAGATATAGAGGCAGGTTCAACAGTCATAATGTACACGGATGTAAGTAGTAAGCTTATGCACCTCTATTTTCCCTCGTCTCACGGCCTTACAGAAGTCCTTTATGCCCTCCTCTGTCACTCCCTTACCATCATCTCCTGACTGTCACACACACACACACACAGTATTTGGATCATTCACAATAATCTATTTCAACACTGTATCATATTAGACATATTAGACATACATACCTGGAAGGGGTAGTACTGTCCGGTAAGTGGGTCGTAGATAAAGAGACTCGGCACCTCAGGAACCCTGTGAGTGAGTGGAGAGAGTCGATTTCCACGTCCGTAAACATCGACAAACTTCAGGTGAGAAACGTTCCAAAAACTACGAAATTCGCAAGTTTACTCCTTCAAAGTTTCCTACTATACATACATATGTATGCACGATTTGACTGCTAAGTTCTCCATTCGAAAGTTGCTACTGTATATATTCATACGTACGGTGATTGAAGAATCCTCTCAGCCAGTGGTACACTGGTCAGCTGTACAAACTGGTACTGACTGTTGGAGAAAAGAGATTACTCATTTTCACTTGGGAAAAGACGAGCTCACGGGAACACCTTTCTGCTTTCAGCCACTCTCCTAACAGTGTCAATCAGTCTGTGTGTGTGTGGAGAGAGGAAGGGAGGCAACGGTAATAGGCAGGTTCATAGCATTCTGATATGAGCAGTGTCACGTGTATAAATAAAAAAATAAGTATAGGCTTTGTTTGTCATTATTATAGATGACTCGCCTCTTCTCTGTGATTCTCTGCTGATTGAGATCATCGTGGACCAGCAGTACCACCAACTTACACCCTGCACACACAACACAACCAATAATAATATAGCAGACTCTTCTGTAATGGTCACCATGCAGTAGTATAATACTGACCTAGGACTAAGTTAGTGAACGGTCGAAAAGTCTCCTCGTTCACTTTGGGGAACGCGGGGTGTCTGAGGAGAGAGAGAGAGAGAGGGTAAGACGCACACTAGCCAATGAAGATGAACAAAACTGCACAACATATCCCCATGCATCTATGTATCTATGATGCTATATACTACTGTACATATTATATACCTCTCACGTGAGACCCATTTGCCAATGTTGTGGGTGGACAGTGAATCTGCAGAATGCAACAGTATCACACAAACACACGAGTGCACACACACACACACTGGCCTAGGAAAGTTAGACACACACCTGATCTGAGTCGAAGAGAAATGCTCAGATGTATAACTCTCAAAGTTTAGGGCTAGTTTAGGAGGTGGTGGAGTATATACTAACTGTACAGTGTATGTACCATGTACCTGAGAACTTATGGGCACCTCCATCTTTCATCACCAGCAGTGTGGGGAACTTTGTCACATTGAGATCCTATGTATAATGAATGATAATACAAGTGTAAGCATCCAGTGAAACTTTATACATTCACCTCAATGCACCAAAGGGCACAAAATGTTATGGGCAGCAACTCAAATTTTACCGATTGTCGGTAAAGATTTACGATATCCCATGAAATTTTTACACACTATGGTACAGATACTCATGAACTTTGGTGTACGGTTTTATATGTACCTGCACCAGATCAGTCTTTGTGGTGAAGACGAACTTGGCCAGTAGTCCCCTCTCCTGTGCCACAGTGGAGTAGGTGTGGTGCCAGTCCGGGTCGGTCTGACCGTCGTAGACCACCAGGAAGACCACTGGGTGGTCTCTCTGTACCTCCGACAGCTCTCGCACCGATGAAACCTCTGCCAGGTTTATACTGGAGTGAGAGGTAAGGAGTTTGAATTCTTATGAATAGATGAAGATGTGTAAGATACAGAATAAATTGTAGGTGTGTCAATTGTGAAATCAAACAATTTCTTTCGTTTTCCAAGAGAAGTAAGTGCTATAGAAAAGGCACTAGATTTGTATATTAGTGGTATATAATTATAGTGGAGAGAGGAAGGGACAAGAGGGAGAGGGAGTATAGTTATAGAGTGTGTGGTTGTGTTGTGGAGGTGACCTACGCCATGACTCTGTGCAGGAAGCCGACGAGATGACGAGAAGACAATTCTCCACTGTACACGTATCTGGCACCGCGATGATACCTACACACAGGGGCCAAAGAGGGAGAGACATAAAAGACGGTCGAACCTCCGAAAAAAACTTGAAGATTCTGACACATCTGGGTCATTAAAAGTGCCCTTTAATCAGGGATGAGGCAAAGAACCAAGTTTTCTTTAAAAAGGGTGTGTTTTATGCGGAGGACTCACATGATAAAGGTTGGGGTTGATCGAATCTTGAAATTCTTGACAATACCTGCAGGTGTAACAAACCCGGGTCAATCAATTATAGGTAAACATTACGTCATTGAGCCCACCTGGATTTTTATTGATCTCGATCTTCCCGAGATGGAGTCCAGTGATGTTCTGGTCGACCACGTGCTGTAGAGTGTCCTTGAAATGCGGGAGGGCTGAGTCACTATGAGAGCACCACGACGCATAGAACTGCAGGCATCGTGGCAGTAGCACTCACAGTCAATAGCTAATACATACAGAGTCTTATGGAGGCTAAATGTACTGCATTACCATTATGAAGTGGGTCGTATTAGCCAGCATCCCAGGATGGACAATCCTGTGAAAGAAATAAAGATAAAATCGGGGGGCTGTTGTGGTGGGGGGTGTTCTGCCTACTTGGACGGGTAGTCAGGTACAAAGGCCACGACCAGCTTCTCTGGTTGAGTTTTACCACCGCCTACTGATCCCTTCTCGGAGTTTTCTTTCACTGGTACGTCATCTGCAGTCGTCTCCCCGTCAGATCCGGCCGTCTCCGAGGTGCAGTAGCTGCTAAGGACGCACAACGACACGACTATTAGTCCTAATACACTGAGTCTATACGCTAGCATCGTCGGAGAACGAGACGGGGAGAACGGTGAATTTTCGCAAGGGCTGAATTCTAATAAGCGCACACAGCAATAAAGTTCGAAGTACATATATTTGCGCATGCGCAATGTTGACCTATAAGCTATATTATTATAGCCCACCTTGATGCTGCGACTTCTCCGTCGGAGTCGAAACAGCATGAGCGACGAGGAATCGGACGCCCTTGACGCCAGCCAACTACTCGGTTCGTCTGATACAGCTGCAGATGAGAGTCCGTCCGCAGCCACGATCGACAGCCGAAGGGAGTCCCGTCGCTCGCACTTCGTCTTCCTCGGCATCATTCTGGCCGCTGCGGTCCTGGTGCTCGTGGTTGGGCTGAGTGTGGGCCTCTCCTCCGTCGGCGGCGGACGCAGCAGCGACCCTATGACCCGTGCGGAGGATCTACTTGCGGAATACCCCGTCATTGATGGGTTTGTGAACCAATTTGTCAATGTTAGCTAGCTAAGCTACGTATATACCTAGTATATCTACAATGCATCTGCGTTTATGGGTGTTGCAGGCACAACGACTTGGCGTACGAGCTGAGGGCGAACTTCAAGAACCAGTTGGGGGATATTGACCTGCTGAAAAACACGTCAGGCCAGTATGGAGTTGCTTGGCAGACCGACATTCCAAGACTGAGGGCTGGGCACGTTGGCGGACAGGTTCAGCCTATACTACACTCTTCCTATAGTGCACAACAGCTGGGCTACTTTTACTCGTGTTCCTTTGTGCAGTTTTGGTCGGCCTACATGGGCTGTGGAGAGCCGCACAGAGAAGATGCCACGAGAACGTTTCTTGATCAGATGGACGTCATCAAACGCTTTGTGCAGAACTACACGTCCACGTTCTTGTGGGCAACCACTTCCAAAGACATGGAACTGGCTGTTCCAGCCAATAAAGTCTGTTGGAAGTGTTACGTCGCTGTCCCTAAGCCGATTTGTTGTGCAGATTGCGTCACTAATTGGTGTGGAGGGAGGCCATGCCATTAGCAGCAGTCTAGGGACTCTGAGACAGCTGTATGAGCTGGGAGCTCGCTACATGACACTCACCCACACTTGCAACACTCCTTGGTTAGCTTTCATATCCCATTCACAACTCAGTAGTAGTATGATTGTATATATCATTTTTCAGGGCCCATAGCTCTACAGATACTACTAGTAATGGCCTCACAGATTTCGGGAGGGTGAGACACTTTCTTAGTGCGGAGCCACTCTAGTGATTACCCTGTGATAGAGAGTGGTGTTGGAGATGAACAGACTAGGAATGTTGGTTGATATCTCTCACGTCAATAACTACACCATGAGTGATGTCCTTGCCACCAGCAAAGCTCCTGGTAATGCAAACACTATGTTTAATACCTTTGTGAGATCTGTTTTCTATTGCATATTGCCATGCAGTTATATTCAGCCACTCGTCAGCATATGCTCTGTGCAATAATTCTCGAAACGTTCCCGACAATATCCTGATGAAAATGGTATGATTCTTGCAAGCATAATTATATAGTATGGTTTACACAGATTTCTCAAACCTCTCTTTATTGTAGCCAGCCAATGGTGGCGTTGTGATGGTTAATTTTTACCCTGGATTCATCAACTGTAGCAGCACGGCCTCGCTGGAACAAGTCGCTGGTGAGAATATATGCAGTCCTCACCAGTCAAATTTGATTCACAGAGTATTTCGTTGGCCAATGTTCACTTCCCCTGCAGACCACATTGATCACATTTGCAGTGTAGCAGGTGTTGACCATATTGGCATTGGGGCTGACTATGATGGAATCGATAGGTATGTAAGCTCAGGAGATTGAATCTGTGGCCCAGAAAATTCTCATTGTGATTGCTGATAATAGGGTTCCGTATGGGCTGGAAGACGTTTCCAAATATCCAGCTCTCTTTGCAGAGCTATTGAGGAGAGGATATTCTGACAGCGATGTGGCTAAGGTTGCTCGCCTCAACATCATTAGAGTCTTCCAGGAGGCTGAAGAGGTATAGATAGATAGATAGATAGAGTGATTTGCAACACATCACATGCATATATACTCTATGAGACTATGACTGTGTATCTATACAGGTGAGCATCAAACTTCAAGCAGAAGTGGCACCAGACAACACGCTGATATCTCCTCAACCAAACCAAACATGCAGACCTGATTTCTGAACGTTATTGTACGAATGAAGTCGGCTTTTTTTATTGAGCATGCGCATTTTTTTCCTATTGAGCATGCGCAAACCCGCGTGGTTATGCTCCGCCTTCTCTTTCATCTCTCCCCTCTTGCTCGTGTTCATGGCGCAGTTTGTGGGGAAGGTAATCGGCACGCAGATGATGAAGACGGCCAAAGTCGAAGTCACGAGAATGGTACTGCATCCACACGTTCTGAAGGTGAGTAGCATACGTCACACCGATGGACGAAGCCTTTACATACCACCTGCTTTTTCTCAGTACGTAAAGCGTCGTAAGAAGTACCTATGTCACGACCCTGAGTCATCGTGTCGCGTGGGGGACCTGGTAATGATACGGAGCTGCCAGCCGCTCAACAAGAGGAAGCACTTTACCGTGGCCGAGATCCTGGATCTCAGTCCGGCTCACCGAGCAGAGATAGAGCGAGAACAGGGGAGACTGGGAGAACTAGAGGGTACACCTGGTACTACTGAAGGTAGCAGTAGCTGATTTATATCTATTCTCATTTCATTGTCACACTGCGTATAATATGGCTCATACAGTATTTCATCACCACAACATTATATACGGGTTTTTATGATGAAACAAAGTAGAAAAAATAAATTATGCTGAGAGAAAGGTTTGATGCAAAATTATCTCCTGTTACTGTGTCGGAAGAACTGAAAATGAATGTCACAACTTCTTAAGGAGCTCTGCTGCTTCTTTCTTTGCCTATATAAAATAGAGACAAGGTTTTGCTACCGAACACAGTGGAGATGATGCTATATAAGAGCTTGAGTGTACATACAGGTTAACTTCTGAATTGGGACTCTGAAGTCCAGACGTTTCCCTTATTTGAGGATAAGAGACAGAAAGAACCAAGTGTCCTTTTCAGAGAGGTGTCCTTTATTGGGGAGGAGTCCTTTATTGGAGGTTTCACTGTATAATTATAGTGCGCTGTATTATATATAATACCTCCAGCTCCTCTTCCAGAGTGGTTTCATATGAGACCGTTTTCTCCAGCCATGGCTCTGCCTCCTCCCTCTTGCCCAGAGCCAAGTGACACTTGCCAATCCACAGCCAGTTGACCATGTAGAACCCTGGGTCAGCTGGATGTATATAGTTGGGGGGTTAAACCTAACACGAAGAAGAAAGTGCTTCACCCAAAACACACCGTCTCAAAACATGCAGTCCCATCTCAATTCTAACAAAGCGTGTGTCGACCTAAAATTACTACAATACCTTTTTCTGCAGCTTCAAAGTATGACAGCGCCTGCAGGAGAACAAAATACTCACGATTTTCGATTGTGGATTTAAAAAATGCAGTTTCCACATTGATTATCCAACAGCCTATTTCGCACGGATCATGGAAGGACCAAATGTGTGTATATGTATTACCTCTTGATAGGTGGACTGTGGTGGAGTGGCAAAGAAGACGCTGGCCACCTGTCTCTGGTACCAGGGGACAGACACCACAGAGTAGCACCACTGGCCCAACAGGTGCATGCTGGTAGCATCCTTTGCATCACACTCTATGGCACTCTGACAAGAAACATACTGTTCATACTTGCAAGCAAACGTGAGTGGATAATAGAGCTGTATAAGACCTTCAGGTACACCTGGTTCTGCCACATACCAATACATCCATACGTCTGAGTGAATTGGGACACTCTCATGCACAAGGTGTCCCTCATTCAGATTTCACTTGGTGCCAAAATGTCTCTAACTCCCAAGTCTTTTGTGTAAGAGACGTGCAAATTTTCTCACTAGGAAATGATCTCTGATCTCGAAACCTTTCTCAATCTTCTTCTTGATTCCCTCAAACTCGCTGGACCAGCTGAGCAAGATCCCGGCCCATCGTCTGCACCCGTTGTGTCTGTCTCCTCCGGCGGCGAGAGCTCTCTCGATGTAGCTCCACCCCTCCCCTGCCAGTCTCTTCTTCTCCTCCTGAACTTCCGTCTGGTACTTCCCTGCCTTGTAGCAGAGCCGCGCCAGTCGCCATAACACCTATAGTTAGAGGAGGGCGTGGGGAATTGAAGAAGAGAAGAGTGGGAAGCATTTGATAGAGAAAAGTCTGACGCTGTAGGGTTTGAGTCCAAGAATTGAAATTGTTTCAGTGTCAAGTTTCTCTCATACACAAACCAACTGATAAAGGGTGATTGTATGCATAGTCCAATGCAAGGAGTGTCACCTCTACTTCGTCCAAGTGTGCGTACTGTTTCAAGTAGCTGAGGCCTTCTCTCATCTGGTTGGCTTCGTAGAGCTCATCAGCACGAGCCACTATCTCTGACACTAACGGCTGCGTGGTGCAGTCAGCCATGGCTGGAGAGAACACTCCAGTCGGGGGGCGAGGGAAGGAGACGCGAGAGGCAAAGTAGAGCCCCACAGGCAGAGCCAATGCACCGCCACACACGCACTGTGGGCGAAAGGAAGAGAGAAAAGGTAAATTTAGTGGTTCACAGGCGAGCTAACCTTTCCCAATTCTCCACCAGGTAGGTCTGGTGTGTGGTGTTGTCTCCCTCAGCAGCACTACCTTCCTGCTGGCAATACGGGCTTGCGACAAAACCCGTCTTCCTGTCGCCGACATGGCTTTGTTTACTGCCATGCCGCAAACGATCTGAGGGCGGGGCAGGCACTCGCACAACTCTCGCGGGCGTGCGTGTCAACCTTTGACCGTTGATAAACTTGATTTTGTGGGCGTGGCCACAATGATGAGTGGATTTTGCAGAAGTGATTGATGTGTGTGCCGTCGTTTTTGTGGGGAGAAACGGGCTCAAGTGTGTTTCCATAGCCGGGGGTACGGAAATCACCGCCAAGAGCGTGCGCATCCCCCGAACCGATCCTATTCGCCGGTCGACCCTCTGGACGAGTGTTTGCTCTAACCTTCACGGTAAGGAAGATCAGTCTCGAGTCCTTCGAATGCCTTCTTGCCACTGTATATGCACGATTTCCTTTTTGGCTTCTGACCCCTTAGCATGCATATGGTGAAACGGTGCGGTACTGTGTGGTGTTTTTGTGACAAGCTCTCTTTCCCTGCCCCTCCCTCCCACTAGCTGCTGCAGCAGTATGTGTGAGTGGTGGTGCGTGCTGCTGACGGTGCCGGCACTCCTGGCCTCGGCCAGGGCCCGTCCTACGGTCACTGCTACAACAGCACGCTGGTGGCTGCAGAACCGTTCGACCCCTCTTCTCTCTCTCCCTCACTCGGCAACCAACCTGCTCCGACTGTTCAGTTCTCCAGCTCAGTGGTGGAGAGCGGTGAGCAAAAATCTCCCTTCCCCCTCTTCTCTCCCACCTTATTTCCTCTCCCTTCCCAGCCCTTCTTTCCCTTCCAAACTCCCTATGAATTCAGCCCAACCTTGCACCACCCTTCAAGTCAAGACCACCAGCGTTGCCATTGGCAAGCTACCACAAAGACCATGCCTTACAAAGCTATATAATACTATGCAATTGGACTAAGATATCCATTAATTAACTGCTGCTATGTGCACACTCCCCCAGTTGGTGGGCCCCCAGTCAATACTAAAGCCACCACATAGGAGAACCACTTTGTAGGCCTCTCGGTCCACTTGACTGCACACTAAGTGTGGTTCACTGAGGCGTGACTGTGATTGTGTGCATTCGCCACACTGTGTCTCCCCCACCTTACCCTCTCCCTACTCTGTCTCATATCATTTTCCACACCCATGTATGCATTACTTAAATGTAGCGCTGTTCCCAGCGTACACATTATTGACTGTTAGCCAAGACACAAGAACCTGTCTTTGTTGTCACATCTCAACCCACACCCACAAGGACACACACACACACACAGACTGTATCTATTCAAGTTTATGGCCAGATGGTGTGAATGGACCTGCTACCTGCAGGCATGTAATGACTCGAGGCCTATGCCCGCAATGCAAGCTAATAGATATGCTCATAATAGGTATATACCTTGCAGATTGTTCTGTGAGCTAAAAGGCCTTCCCATTTGTATGTGATGGCTAGTGTATATACGTGTGACTAGGCAGCCTTCTGATGTACATACATTTATATGCACCTATGTACTCTTTATGGCAACAGCTCTAATGATGTTTTGTACGTATCGTCAAAGAAATTGTGATCTGCTTTTTGCTGGGCTCTAAAAACCTCTCAATATACTCTTCGTGTGTTTGTGATGTGACTTTCGACCAATCACGTCCTTCAGATTTGTCACATGACTGAAACTGTCCTTCAATACCGAATACATAGTGATGTTTACACCAGCTACTATACGACTGAGGCTCGAGACGGCTACCTCGCTGCGTCACTCAACCGTACCTGGGGGTGGAGTGTGGTACCCGCTCCAACCCGGCAGAGTACCCCAGCGACTTCAGTTTACTCCGACTGTCGGGAGGGGGGTCACAGGACAAGATTCTGGAGCGCTGCAGCGACATCCACTGGTAAAGAGAGTCACAACCACAGAGACGGCTGACCAGAACTCTCAAGTTCCTGATGAAGGTACTCACCATCCTCAGCTATGGTGAACTTTTACTGCATGCAAGAGATGCAAACTTCAATGTTGTAGTTGTTTCGTAGCAAGCAAGTTTCCGCTAGACAAAAATTTGACTTAGGGCATCTGTGTTCATAACTGTTTGCTTGCACACTGCATGCTGGTGGTGTAACACCGTGGACACAGTGCCAGCAAAAGTCTTCTGTGTAGCTACTGTAATGTGTGCTTTACAGGGATGTGGGTCCTTTTTATCTGTTGAATTGTCTCATTCCCAGCAGCCAGCTTTAGTGTGGTCCCACCTCACCTTTGGACCCTATATTAGCTACATACACTGTATACCTAGGTATATTATACTACACTGAAAGACATGAATAGTATGAAAGAGTCTATATACTAACACCTCAACACATGGTAGAGACTGTTTGATCTCTCTCTCTCTCTGTCTTCCCTCCCTTCTCCAGACATACCCAAAGACAGGGAGACTGACTGAAGAGTAGGTGAGTCACTTCTTTTCAAACATGGACAATCATTCTCCCCCTTAACTTTGTGGTTAAGTGTGGACTCGTGGAAAAGTGACTATACTACAGTTCATTAGTTAGCTACACATGGGATGGGATGTGGGATGCCAGGCGTAGGAGTGCATACATCTGACTCAGCAGCTATGGGTCCTTTTTTTCTTTTCTCCCCCCCCTGAACTTTGTGTTAAGTGTGGACTCTGTGGAAAGTGACTATACATCATTTCATTAGTTACCTACACAATGTGGGATCATACAGGTGTACATTTAACTCTACTTACCACAGTGGAGTTCCAGTAAGGTAGGACAATAACAGTTCCCTTACGCAAAGGCTACATAACCAGATCAACCTTATGGCAAGGTGTCTTTTATTTGGAGTGTTAATTTTAAGGACATAATGCATGCATACAGCAATTTTGACGATTGTAGTATAAATTGCCATTGAAGGGCTCCATATCAGCTTCACACAATAGAGACTTTGTCTACTG
>CASHTH010001348.1:0-25229 GCA_030341885.1 Geodia barretti | reverse complement strand
AGTTTACAGTCGTCTCTCCTGTTTTTGAAGTCTTGTGTACAGATACAGATGATAGCTACTGCATTTTCTAAATTCAGCAGTTGGTTCAAAGTCCCTTTCTATGCCATGGATTACTCAAGACTACCCATGGTCATTAACCCTCGGCGCGCATGCGCAGCGAGGGTGACGGTAGTTGGGTTTGTGTGTCTCTGTCTGTCTGTCATCTCACTTCTCGAGTGTTCGTTCGTCTCACAAAGGATACCCATCTACTGAACGGGCAATGAAGGTCAGAAATTTTGACCAGTTTTCTCTGAAAACGCTCCGTTGCAAAGCTAGAGATCGAAAAAGCCAATATACAAATACACAACGGCTTACTACGGCATGATCGATCCGCGTGCTCTGCGTACCTCCGAGGAACCAGAAGATGCAAGGCAGGGCGTGTATCGCCTCTCGAATGCTATCTAGTAGTGTAGTTAGCCCGCGTCAGACTCTGCGCGAGCTGGCAAGAGACCACGAGTAACAGCTAAAACTAAACCCAGCCCATCAATTAGTGGTACGGCGCATGCGTTTACTTACGCGTGCGCGTCACAGTGCGCCGAGGGTTTGCACTTCAGTGCTTTTCATTAACCCTCGGCGCGCATGCGCAGCGAGGGTTACGGTAGTTGTTTAGTAAGTGTGTCATTCTGTCATTACCCTCGGCGCGCATGCGCAGCGAGGGTACTGTAGTTGGGTTTGTCTGTCTGTCTGTCTGTTGCTCTCAATCTCACTTCTCGAATGTCTGTTCGTGTCACAAACGATACGACCTACTTAACGGGCAATGAAGGTCAGAAAAAAGAGGCGGTTTTCTCTGAAAATGCTTCGTTGCAAAGCTAGAGCGCTTCCGCCATTGTACGGCTAATGTTAGTCGGCCATTTTTATCGCTGCGGAAAATGCGCATGCGCTTATATTTGGGTCTGTCTGTCTGTCTGTTGTCTGTTTGTCTGTTACTCCTCGAACGTCTGTTCGTCCCAGAAACGATACCATTTACCCAACGGGCGACGAAGGTCAGAAAACAAAGGCGGAGCATGAAAAAGCCGATATGCAAATACACAACGGACGGGATGGCTTACCGCGGTCTGACCGATCCGCGTGCTCTGCGACCTCGGAGGCACCAGAAGATGCAACGCAGGGCGTGTATATATCGCCTCTCGCATGCTGTCTAGTAGTGTAGTTAGCCCGCGTCAGACTGCGCGAGATGGCTAGAGACCAGGCAGAACTAACTAAACCCAGCCCAACAATTAGTGATACAGCGCATGCGCTTACTCACGCGTGCGCGTCACAATGCGCCGAGGTTTGCACTTCAGTGCTTTTCATTCTGTCTGTTACCACGTTTTCTGCCACCGCGCGCACGAAATCAGGTAAATAGCGATATGATCGGGTTCAGTGCTACACTGGGTTGATGTAAAAAAGACAAATTTTCGTAAAACTACTGCGTTCTAAAGTTATGGCGTGAAAACCAAGTGAACAAGCCAATATGGTAATTAGCACAGGCTTACCTCGACTGCGTCCGCGCGCTCTGTGTATCTTGAAGACACAACAAGTCACAACGAAGGGCATGTATCGACTCCCGCATGCAATCTACTACTGTAGCTAGCCCGTGCCAGACTCTCCGCGAGCTACTAGCGCGATACAACGAGTAAAGAAAAGAAAAGCCCAGCCCATCAATTAGTGGTACGGCGCATGCGTTTACTTACGCGTGCGCGTCACAGTGCGCCGAGGGTTTGCACTTCAGTGCTTTTCATTCAAACTGTACTCACGCTTGTTATTACTTAATCATGCTTGCATTGACCTATGAGAGGTATTATAATGGTCACAAGTAGAATGCGAATCCAGCGCATTTAATGGCATATAAATCTACCTACTTTTGGGAGCTCCTACTGACTGCAACTGAATACTTTTCACTGTGCTTTGTTAAAATTAATCTTTGGTGTTATTATAATGAGTGCGTTAGGTCTGATAAAATAAATTCAGCTCTGATATACCATAGACGTTTGTTCAGAATTACTAGGCTAGGCTTCTTGAACTGTCTCTCGGAATTGAACCTGGGAGGCTGGAAGATCAGAGCTGGAAACCCCAGAGGGTGAAGGTGGAGGTATATTGGAGTTCAACGATGGCTGACACCCTAACACTTAAGCAGCCAACGGACACATATATGAGTCCAGAGCCTCCATAAGTCCATAAAAATAATACAGGGGTCATAATACTAACTAGTCGCTACAGTAGTTGGTTTGTCTCTGTGTGTGTCGACGCTTATACTGGCACTACAGGCTACAAGGCGGCCGGTTAGTGATACCAGCGGCTTCAGAACTACGCTAGCCTGAAAATTAAAAAGGCGATTTTCCTGATACAACTGCTTTACAGACACCTATAATTATGACCAGACAAAAAAGCCAATATTCATAGCTAGTTGCACTGAGCTTTAACTGTGAGAAAATTGGAGTCGAGCGTCTCTATAAAGACTACTTTTCTAACCCACAGGGAAAGATGTTATCGATCAAGTGCTTTCCACATTTCATGGCTGAAACCACACTTATTCTCGGAGATGCAGCACATGCTGTAGTTCCATTTTATGGACAGGGAATGAATGCTGGCTTCGAAGATTGTCTCATATTTACTGAGTGTCTTGCTAAGAGCAGAGGAGATTTGTCCCAGGCAGCTCAAATTTACCAAGACTCTCACTGGCGTGACACACATGCCATTTGCAATCTCTCCATGTATAACTATACTGAGCTCTGCTCTCACGTTACGTCACCCGTGTTTCTTCTAAGAAAGAGATATGTATGGGTTCTATATGGGTCATGGCTAACATTCTGTAACAAAAGTAATGAGCGCAAAAATCAATAAAATCTCTTACTCAATATTAATTTTGGTGAAGAGTTAAACACTGCTGATTGTACATATGCATCACACGTTGTGTCACTGTGCATGTCAATGTGTGGAGGTAATATATACCACAGATGGGTATCAACTCACCAACCTACACAACTTTCCATTGGTTAATGGTGGGCATCCAGCTACATAATCCTACGTGTCATGGCTAATGTCTCATAACAAAAAAGAGCACCAAACATTACATTCACATACCATACAAAATTAAAACTTAATGTTGGGCATCACTCTACAAATCCCACACAATAACTAATTATTGAAACTATGTCTTTGATACGAGGTTAATGGTGGGCATCGACCTACCAATCCTATGTGCTATGGCCAATGTACCGTAGTAAATATATACCCAGCTCTCTTCCAGATTCATTATAATATTTGGGGCGCTTTATGCAATGCACAAGCAGAACAACGCATGCATTTATTGTGCCACTGGTTTGCACTCATTGTTCATGCACTGGTATAATAGTTCACAATTTGATGTTTGGCAGGGTATATACATTATTGGCAATAATAATAATAGCAGTGCATTACGCCGTTTACTCTTAGTGCACGAGGATCAAAGTTAGGTAATGCATGAGCCATAGGTGAGCGAATTACGAAATCGAGATTGTTATCGCGCCCCCTCCGAGCGCATTAATTGGAACCGCATAATACACTGCATAGTGTGTTCTATAGTGCTGCATGTGAACTCAGCCAAAAGTGAGTATATAAGCTGGTAAAAGTGTGCATTACGTGGAAGAAGTGTGCATTCAAACTTTTCAGTGCATTAAGCAATTTAAAGCAGAATGCATGTGCAAAATTGGAAGGATCTGATTGGCTGAAGGTCACATGACAGCACTAATCATGTATTCACGAAAGGGATGTAAAGGTGAGGGTTTGAAAATTGTTCGAGGGATGGCTGAGGCGACCACACCCCTTCATTCAGTCATTGGGCACCCGGCCTCAACTGACATTGTTGTGCAGATGTGCACAGATATGCGGAGAATCTTGTAGGAGTAAAGAATTGCATGAGCATACACAACGTAAATGGTTTACTACAAAGGGACTATCATAATATAGTAAGTTGATTATCCATACAGAAAAAAGCACTAAAGTGCAAGCCCTCGGCGCAAAATGCGCACGTTGTAGCGTTGCTGTATGCTTGGCCATGCGTCGTCGACGAAGCCAGTAATACAGTAACACAGGCTAGTTGCATCAGAGGGCTTAGCGGTTAGAGCAATTGCTCAGGTGTTTCAGAGGATCTCACATTTGCTTTATTCAATCTATCTTCTCTTGTGTGTTTCAATACCTGCCAGACTGTGCTTTTAAGGCGTGTATATTGCCTCACGAGCTAGCCCGTGTCAGACTCTCATAGCTACCTGCCAACAGTCCCGATATTTCTACGTTAACCCGACGTCCCGCCCGCCGGCGCTGGAATCCCTCGTTTGTCCCGAGCGAGCATTCCATCTGCCACACCCATGTTGTGTACGACGCATAGGCGCAAACAACGCAGATTCGGCGCTCCTCTGGACCAATAATATAGCGGCGGATAGCGGAGGGGCTCAACGGGCCGAAGCGAGCGCGTGTACGGGAAGGAGGGGCTCAGTGCCGGCCACAGCGAGCGCTTGTACGCGTGATCGACAGTAAAGTGTGGCTGGCTCGTGTCTGCCGAATGGCGGAAGGAGGAAGACGGCGAAAGAAAGTTGCGCATGGAGACGATCCGCCACGATAGGGTGGGGACTGGGGAGACCACGAGTAAACGCATACTCTTGGCCCAACCCATCAATGAGCAGTACCGCGCATGCGTAATGCACCGAGGGTTTGCACTTTAGTGCTTTTCAGCTAAGCCATCCATGAACACACACTCATAGATGATGGCAATAGTCTCCTGGAGTGCATAAAAATATTGGGCAACAAACCACTATCTTTTTTACCGGAACCACCAACAATGGGCAACACATTATGAATAGTGGATAAGGGGGTGGTGATCCGCTCTGGGAAAAGGTATATACGGCAAAAATTCAAAATTGCGTTACGCATATCATTCGAAAGAGCAACGCACGCTGCATACAAATGTAGAGACCGCACCTTCGTAGCTGCTTCCGTTCGAGCGCTATAGATTCTAGGTCATAGTTTTCACCTGTGTCATAAAGTATATTTGCCAAAACCATCGAGTTTTTTTGCATAGCTGAAAATCTATATTTGCGCGGAATGGTACCTTTTCCCAGAGCAGGTGACGGTAGATCCTTCATTCAGATGTTCCCCTGTACAAGAGCAAATGGTTAGGTCTTGCAACACAAGGAAATCGTGTGGTGGTGGTTTACAATGCAACTATACTGTATACCTGGTGCATGTGGGAAGAACATGTGGGAGTAATGAACCTTAATCTTGGCTCTCCCCACATGGTACACACCATTCCACAGGTTGTTGGTGCTTGACTGTGCTTAATTAGCCACAGGGTAGTAGTGTAATTTGGTGGTATTTGGGTGGTACTGTCTTAACAGTACTGCAATCTGTAGCATATATCATCACCTCATCTGGTATATACAAGAGCATTATTTACTTAAACCAGGGACGTAACTAATGCGAACTTGATGCACTAACTTGTAACCCCCCCCCCCAGGCGACAGTGGGAGCCATAGTACCGGGCGGCGCAACAGACATGCGCAAATTCTTTAGGGCAATCAAGCAAGCTAAAGCATCACCAGATTAACATAAACATGTTTTTGGTTAGGCTGTTGCCTTACATCAGATCCTTGCACTAAACTGCAAACCCTCTCGGCCAACTGCGCATGCGCGATACTGCTAATTGATGGGCTGGGCTAGTGGTCTCCCGCTAGTAGCTCGCGGAGAGTCTGACACGGGCTAGCTACGGTAGTAGATAGCATGCGGCAGTCGATACATGCCATTCGTTGTGACTTCCTGAGCCCCCAAGGTACACAGAGCGAGCGGATCAGGTCGCAGTAAACCCATTGCGTTTATGCGTATTGGCTTTTTCGCCGGTTTTCACGGCTTATCTCTCGACCGCAGTCATTTCAGGAAACACGCCCTTTTATTTTTCAGGCTCGCGTAGTTCTGAAGCCACTGGTATCGCTAATAGGCCGCCTCTTAGCCAGTCGACACACACAGACAGACAAACCAACCCTCTCTGCGCTTACGCTCCGAGGGATGATAACTACATGATAGCATTTTTCAGTGCCACTGCGAGCAATTCAGTTTCAGGGGTGGGCATTAATTAATGTAGGCGACCGTTACGGGCTGTGCTCCTGTTGCCAATTTTGTCACTCCTGTCATGAGCAGGGCTTAAGTGTCGACCATAGAAGCGCTCCGTGATCTACCGTAGTGACTAGCTGCAGGAAAGAAACGATAGCTTGATGTCCGTGCACACCTCCGGCGAAATTGGAGGCAAAAATCAGCGCTTGAAGTGGTACTGGTAAGGAGATAGCGGGTTTAACGTCCACCACGTACTGCTTTCGTCTCGCATGACGCACCGAAACGACGCCCACCTCTGCTACGGATAAATAGATCGTTGCGACCATCTTGTTCTCCTGGGGTCGACGGGTGAGTCACACACGATTGCCGCTACCAGTTATAACGGTATGTTCAACGGGCAACCCAGCATTTATAATATACGATTAAAAAGTCTCGCTTCGCTTACGAAGAATAATGTGTGTCTTTTTCATTGCAATTCAGCCGTCTTCCTCCTACCATCTTGTTGTAGCTTGCAACCGAGACACATTCTTTGCCAAAAAAACATCGAATGCAGCCTTCTGGGACACGCAACCTAATATCTTGGCTGGTAGGACCATATTTGTTAATACTCATTTTTGTATATACCTTATAAACTTTTTCAGGTCGCGATATGGAGGCTGGAGGAACATGGATGGGAGTGACCAGAGGTGGAAAATTGGCAGCAGTAACCAACATTCCTTCACATTACAATGGCAAAAAGAAGGGAAACACTAGCAGAGGTATTGTGTTTTGTTCAACTAGTGTAGGTAGTGTAGCTGATACTTACGTACAAACACTGGCCTACTGTGATTGCAGAGTCAAGGGAAGAGCAATAAGTACTTGTTATAATGAAAAGCACTGAAGTGCAAACCCTCGGCGCACTGTGACGCGCACGCGTAAGTAAATGCATGCGCCGTACCACTAATTGATGGGCTGGGTTTAGTTTTAGCTGTCACTCGTGGTCTCTTCCCAGCTCGCGCAGAGTCTGACGCGGGCTAACCAGATAGCATGCGAGAGGCGATACACGCCCTGCGTTGCATCTTCTGGTGCCTCCGAGGTATATACGCAGAGCACGCGGATCGGTCTGAACGCGGTAAGCCGCCCCCGTCCGTTGTGTATTTGCATATTGGCTTTTTCGCGCTCTAGCTTTGCAACGGAGCGTTTTCAGAGAAAACCGTTCGAAATTTCTAACCTTCGTTGCCCGTTCAGTAGGTGGTTTGTGAGACGAAAGAACATTCGAGAAGAGTAACAGACAGACTGACAGACAGACAAACCCAACTACTGTAACCCTCGCTGCGCATGCGCGCCGAGGGTTAATCACACTAAACATCATCCCCACTCACTAGGCCTTTTAGTGTCAGGTTATCTTCAAGAGGTCAGCAAGCAGCTGAGTCCTCTGGACTACTGCCAGTCAGTTCTCTCCAATGCCCAGCACTACAGTGGCTTCAACCTCATCACGGCAAAGTTCAGGTACTTTCTGTCACATAATGCAGTCGATGATGCTTAACTGGAGATGGGCCTTCCCAACAGTCCCAGTAAAGTAGAAGCTGCCTACTGTTGCAACAGACCATCAGCGACAGCATACATCATGCCACCTGGTGTCTACGGTCTTAGCAATCAGCTTCTCAACTCACCAGAGAAGAAACTGGTCCAGGGCAAGTCAAAATTTGAAGAAATTGTGTCGGGTTTGCAGGATGGGAGTGTTGATGAGAGACAGTGTGAGAAACAGCTTCTGGACCTCCTTTGTGATGAGACGTGGTATGTTACAGTTTAGATCTCAAAATTAGCTACTGCAGTGTGCAGAGACTGTCCTAATCACTAAGTAGCTATGGTAGTACTTAGTATATAGGTATAGTGGAGGTTATCCAGCATTGTAGTACTACAGAGGCCCTAGAAATCAAAGGGACCTCATGTAGTGTGTTTCCTGTAGCGCTCCTACCACAACAGTATTGTGTAGTTCATTAATAATTAACACTCGGCGCGCACGCACAGCGAGGGTTACTGTACTTGGTCTGTGTGTCTGTGTGTCTACGACTATTCTCGCACTACAGGCTACGAGGCGGCTTATGAGCGATACCAACAGCTTCAGCGGTACAGGGGCTAGAGAAATAAAATGGTGATTTCGCTGAAACGACCGCGATCGAGAATGCTACCCACCGATGCAGCTAGCCTGTGTTAGGGTGAGAAACTGGCTCCATCAATGACTCATGGCCCAGCCCATACGTAGCTTACATCAACGCTACAATGCGCGCATTTTGTGCCGAGGGTTTGCACTTTAGTACTTTTCACTCAGCACTAAGACTTAGATGTACAGTCTTAGTGCACTAAGACTGTACATCCCTTGTTAATACATCTTTCATTCATGAAGTTCATGTTATGAGTAACATGGCGACAATATAGGTGGAGGAAAATTAAAACGATCAAGCAATGTCAGTTTGCATAGCCATCATTCATTGTACTACTGCATCACATGCACAAGGTCGTCCCTACCTTGTTTCCTTGCTTTTTATGGCATCCCTATATTCCTCACTTATTTAATTCACAGAATATTACCTACTTGTAGATAAAAGCCTTTACGCACAGGGATTTTGTGCTGTAATCCCAAGCCAACAAGATCAGCTAACTCTTGTGATTCCTACAGTACATAATGGAAAGTTTTGTTATTTTTTCAGTCTCTATCCTGATGAGAATTATGCAGCTCTTGGATTTCCCGATAATGTTCTGAAGCATATTACATCAGTGTTTGTGGCTCCGACATTACTCTATGGCGAACCATTTGGAACAAGGTAAATGCTTGTCCTGTCTACATAGAGTGTAGTTGTCTCAAAGGACACCTCTAATATCATGACACCTCCTTATTTTTAAGATAACTCTGTTTCCACATTGCATGCTAAGATTGCATGCATAAAATGTGAATGTGAACGTAAAGTTTTGACTCAATGGCTATGCTATGCAAACTCAAGTGTTTTTTCTGAGAATTAGGAAATTTATCATCATCAGACACAACATAATACTATGTGAGGTGAGTGTGTCAGCTGCATACTTCTAAAATTCCGTTTACACGCTACAGACTGGTTCGAATAAAAATGTAGTTGCCTTACATCACCCCAAAATTCATATTTGCCACATCTACCTATTTGTAGTTACAAAAATCGCAGCAACAAGCACTTCTCTGGATCATGTCCAAAGCAGCTAGGTATTGCCAATGTCAGTGCATTTGTGCAGAAAAGGCAAAAATTGAAGCAAAGGCAGTGACAGAGGTTACTAGCTATTAGTTAGCTAAACATCTCGGTAAGCCCTTCAAAGTGTTCACTCACTACTGCCAAAAGGGACAGCAAAACTGTGGTGAACGTCGATGACTCCGGCTATATTGGCATAAAGGTACGGCAGAATATGCGAGCTTAATAGGAAAGGAAATAGACTTTGGTGTCTCTTAGAGCATAGTAAGACAAAAACCCTGGCAAATTCACGGCAAACAGAAATGCACATCCTAGACTTAGAAAGTTCTTGACTAGTGATTGTATGTTCGTGTTGTACCTAATCATGTCACTGGTGACCTTTAGTACCATTATGACTCCACCATGTGCAGAGGCGGATCCAGCATATTATGATAACTGGGGGTTGTACTTGCGCATGCGCAGGTAGGGCCTCAGAGAGGGGGCGCAGTTAGCGTATATACGAAACGTAGCTAGTCGTACTCCGGTGCTTCTCTGTTTCGGATGTTACAGAGTAACAGCGTGAACTTTTGGGGCGCTGCTTGCCCTGTTCGCTGCACTCTTCGGTGCCTGACCAAGGCTGTACCCCTTTCCAATCTTCCTAAAAATTCCCCTCGAACACTTCAATATACGCAAATTTGTCAAGTTTTGTGACAATCCTACTTGCTCATCTTCTCATTTCATGCTAAGCGACACTCCTTTGCAAAAACAGGCTGAGAGAAATGGTTATTTCAATCGCATTCCCCGCTTTGGATTTCTCTATCATCATTTGACATAAATGTCCCATTGCTACCATCAGGCTAGCAACTGCGAAACTTCTTTTGGCATTCAATGTCATGCTTCACACTTTCAACCTGATAATGTATAGCTCCTATCCACTATGCCAGCTTCCATCTCAATGCAATTCAACTACAAAATGTTGTCATGTTGGTCCCTATTCCTGTGTATGTTAAGGCGCTGGCTGATGCCTTCAGTCCCTTCGACACAGCTGCACCACATCCCGTGTTAATGTCCACACTTTTTTCTGGTACCACCCCTAGCTTACCCGTGTTGTAAAAGCTTCAAAATGAATAATATAAGTGATCGTTAATGCAACTAAAGTTGCATAATCCCTTCAGTCCCAGTTACGCATGCCACAGGGTTAGTAACAGCTCTTGATTGATCGCTGCCTTTGCGTTCACGCCTCCCGCCCGCGCTCACTCTGTATTACCGGTTTTTGACGCGGGGCTGAACGTCTACCTAAGCTAGCTTAACCTTAGCGTTAGGTTTTGTGCCCCTTGTATAGAGCTCATTTGGTAAGGTCGCTCGACATAGACATTTAGGATGTGAAGGGTTCAAATCCCACCCAAAGTAACTAGTCCTTCTCTTTTGAAAGCGGGGGGTGGAGGTAGGTTAATTTGTTTTCTTGCTCCAGGACTAACACAGTTTGCGTGATCGGTTAGTGGCCAGTGAGAAGTCAGTACACTGAGAGAACGTAGAAGCAGTGCCAGTGGACCTATCCCAACAACAGTGGGAGACAAACAGATTTAAATTTGGTGTATTAATTGTATTTATATGACCCTGCAAGACCAAATTTGAGAATCTGAGAAATCAACTCCTCTTAACTACGATATTGTGTTTGGTAGCTACACCGCGGTGGATGGGTGTTACCGAGGAAGTTGTGGGAATTTTTATTGGCGATAGGGAGCATGAGCCATGATTTTATTCCTTACATACAAAGAAATTGTTAGGAATTTTTTTTATTCAGATCTGCTCAAGCCCAAGGTTTGGGAGAGAAAGGGAGGTCCGCTGACAGCTCAACAGGATCCTAAGTAGACACTATTAATACGGGCAAGGGACCGCAAAGTCCACAGAAGCTTCATTCAACTAGTTCACTGTGTAACATTCTTTCCTCAAACCTAATCCCCTTTCATTTCAACAGATAGCAAAAAATTAATAAAATGTCAAACTAGAAACAACGAGAATACGTACCATAGGGGACGAACGAAGTCATACCCGACAGAATCATACATGGTCGTGTAATCATGGTCATCGGAGGACTTTGTTTATGATACACGCACACGGACAATACAGAGTTTTAATAACCTCTAACCTTCTCCCGAACTTGTTCTGTCGCTAAACTTGCCTACAGATGCTTGATCACCCTTCCCATTACACTCCAGCTCTTTAAAGCCGAAAACACATTGGAAATACGCAGACCATTTGACGCGTCTGATCACAGCCAACATTGACACGACGACACTTGCTAGTCTCTCTCTCGTGTACTCAGCTAGAACAATCTCGGACGCTTAGCAGCAGCTGATATAACGAAACTGACCACTGCGCCATCGCATGCCGTCCTCTAGGACTTTAACGTTGTTGGAATCTTGCTGGAGAGCGTCGTGATAGCAGCGACAGAAAGGTGTGCGTGGCAAAGACTGGATGTAGCGTCCTAAGAGGCAAAAAGTCCTCCTCAGTGAAAACACGCGTAAAACATCCTTCACAATCGAAAACGCAGGGATCAATTGTTCCTATATAATTAAAAATTTTCATTGAGACAAAAGCGTGTGACTTCACATTTTAAAAAATAACAACTACGCTCTACTCTGAATAATTGTCCTATATGCGCACGCCAACAAAATACCATGCAAAGAATCGTGGCGAGCGGCTTCCTGTGCGCAATTAGCGCACGGCCTGCCCGCAAAACACGGAACTATTGGATGGCAAGTTGGCGTGCGCATACGCTCGTGCAAGGCGGCAGATGTGAATCAATGTATCGAACGGGCAGGCCTGCTCTGCACGAATGTCGCTGTTGCTTAAAGATTCAACCTTTAGAGACTGCTTCGGTAGATCGCTGGTAAAGAGCTGTAGCTCCGCAAGCACTAAGAGTAGGTTAATTAACGCCGCAGCGCACACAATACAAAACGCAGAGGCTTAAAGTTCTTTCAGCAGTATATCTAAGTTGCCCACCACGCGATTTAAAATAAGGTGTAGCTACGCTGTTCAAAACCTAGTTACAAGCCGGCGAGGGCGAGGGTTCCGGCACGATAATTGTCCGGCGCGTCTGTCACTACGCCAGCAGCAAACATTGACTTCTGAGCTAGCAGCGACTTACCGTAGTTACGTGCGAAAACTTATGAAAACATCGCCTGGTGGCCATAATAATGACTTGTTTCGGTAAGCAGAGAGCGAGTGCATACCGATTGTTCGCGGGCCGGCGGTAATGACTGTCAATAAGGTAATGTGGAGTAAGCTGTGAAAAAATTACGAGCAGGAGCGAGTAACTTACTTTGTCGTTGCAACCAACCGATTTTCTGTAGCATAAATGCAGATATGTCTCAAAGTACAACTGGGCACAAAGAGAGAGCGTATAAAGTCCGCGCCTAGTCACCCAATATGCCCAAAAATGGTGGTATTCTAAATAATAATTACCTCCCTACATTTTCTATTGCTGCTGTATTTGGATGTTGAGAAAAAACCATTTCTATCGTCTGTCATCAAATCTTGTCATACATGTATCCTCATGCTACTGCTTTGTACTATCTGGCGCGTACGCTGTAACTTGATTTGTTTGCCCACGGCTTGTTAGATATCAAGTGAAGCCCCAGAGGCCCTTCTGATACTTCCTTTCCTTCCTTCTTTCTGTAAGACAGTAAGAAAGTCAAGTGTGAGCTGTTACTTTACATGTATATAAAAACATGTAATGACTATAAAAACTGTAACCATTCGCAGAGCACAACTATATACCGTGTCAGAGCGTATGCCTCAATGTTGATTATCTCTGAAGCGTATAACATTGCAGGATTTAGCATGCCACGTAAATTTCCGCCTGGTAAACGAAGTCCTGCCAGTTCTCCTTGTCACACAATACACATTCCCTTCCCTGGCACCAGTTGTGGGTAGGACTCTGAGTCAAAGAGACTCTATAGTGACTCTCTGTACACCGTGGAGTCGTCTTTGGTACTGTCCAAAACTGAGACTATCTGACGCCGGCTAGGCATAACTTTATTTATTATAGTTCCTTTGTATTATTTACTATCCTCCTCCTTGACTCCTCTCTGACTCACTCTATTCATTTAGGCACTCACTCATAGGAATCATGTTATAACATTAGCATAATTATATATTTGCTATGTATGCCAAATATTCATAAAACCGTACAGACTGGTAAGTGAAGATGCTGGACCACGAGGACCTCACAGAATTCAAGGTTCTCAAGGAAAAGCTGTGCAAAAGGAGAAAAGGGAAAGCATGTGTCTACTGGACCTCCCGGGATCCCTGGTTCTAATGGACTGGATGGTTCACGTGGAGACACAAGGAACCTAAAGGAGATAAAGGAGACAGCGGGTCTTCAGGAGAAAAGGTGGCCTTCCCGGACACAAGGATCAGTGGGCACAGGTTTAATGGGTAACAAAGGTGACCAGGGTCCTCTAGGAAACATGGACTACCTGGAGAGCCAGGCCCACAAGGACTGCATGGTTAGACTGGAAGAATGGTTTACCTGGAGACCTGGCACAGCTGGACAGCCCGGACACCTGGGAAACCAAGCCACCAGGAGAGAACGGACTGCCTGGAACACAGGGAGAGAAGGGAACTTGTGACTGTGGTATATAGCTCACTTGCTCCACGGACAATCAGAAACTGAGTTGCACCAGCTATGGGTATGTTCGCTGTTTGTCAAGTGGCCAGGGAACTATACTAGTGTACTCTGGGAGAGCTGGAGGGGACAGTTGGAGGAGCTGACTATCTCTGCATGCCAAACACTCCGAGTACCTTCGGTTGACAACTGTGACCCAGGGAGTGCTTTACATGGAGTGGAACATTGAGCCAGAGTCAATAGCCACTGTCCAGTGTTGAAAACCAGAATGTTTCCGTGTGCTACACCACCACACAATTCACAGTGGTCATGATCCCAGCAAATGTCACTGCCCAGCTAATGGACTATGGAGTACAAATGGCTACCTCATGACTCACACTCCAACAACCATCAATCGACATACCAGTGTGTGGACAAGGACCCTGAGACTGTTCCAAGCACCAGTGGGCAAAGTTCTGAAGATGCCTTCTTCTACTACGTGGAGGCAGGTTGCACCGGGGACTATCTATCGTGACAATGGAAAGGAGCACACCCTGGTGGTGTGCTCTAGATAAGCCTGATGGACAGTTTGACATTATTACTTTTTTGTATCTGTTTGAATGAAAGGGATTAGGTCTTGAGGAAAAGAAGTTACACAGTGAACTAGTTGATGAAGCTTTCTGTGCTTTGGGTCCCTTGGCGTATTGATAGTGTTACTTCCGAGGATCCCGGTGTGAGCTTAGAACCCTCCTTTCTCCCCAAACCTGGGTTGAGCAGATCGGACAAAAAATTCCTAACACACTCTTTTATAGTAAGGGAATATAAAAAATCTTGCCATAATGCTACGCATAAAAATTCCACAAACTCCTCGTACACTCCATCACCGGTTGTAGCTACAACACAATATCTAGTAAGAGAGTTGTTTCTCAGATCAAATTTGGTTTGCTGAGGGTCAATAAATCAATTAATACACAAATTTAAATCTGTTTGTCTCCCACTGTTGTTGGGATAGGTCCACTGGCACTGCTCTAGTTCTCTCAGTGTACGTGACTTCTCCACTGCCACTAACCATCACAACTGTGTTAGTCCTGGAGCAAGAAAACAAATTAACTACCCTCAGGGCCGCTTTCAAAAGAGAAGAGTTACTCTGGGTGGGATTTGAACCCACCACATCCTAAATGCTAGTCGAGCACCTTACCAAATGAGCTCTATACAAGGGCAACTAAGCTGGTAGCTAGCTAGGTAGACGCTAGCCCCGGTCAAAAGGTAACAATAGCCGCGAGCTACAAAGGCAGCATCAACAGTGTACTAACCTGTGCATGCGTATGGACTGAGGGATTGCACTTTAGTGCATTAACGACTCATTATTATTATTATTTGAGCTTTACAACACAGGTAGCTAGGGGGTGGTACCAGAAAAAAGTGTGACATAACACGGGAGGTGGTGACAGCTGTGTCGAAGGACTGAAGGCATCAAGCCAGCAGCCATAACAATACACAGAATAGGACACAACATGAACAACATTTTAGTAGTGAAATGCATTGAGATGGGAAGCTGGCATAGGTGATAGGAGCATACATTATCAAGTTGAAAGTGTGAGATGAATTGAATCCAAAAGAAGTTTCGCAGTCTAGCCTTGATGGTAGCAATAGGGACATTAATGTCAAATGATGATAGAGAATTCCAAAGGCGGGGAATGCGATTGAAATAAAAATTTCTCTCAGCCTGGTTTTTGCAAAAGGAGTGCCTTAGCATGAAATGAGAAGATGAGCAAGTAGGATTGTCACAAAACTTGACAAATTTGCGTATATTGAAGTGTTCGGAGGGGAATTTTTAGGAAGATTGGAAAGGGGTACAGCCTTGGTCAGGCACCGAAGAGTGCAGCGAACAGGGCAAGCAGCGCCCCAAAAGTTCACGCTGTTACTCTGTAACATCCGAAACAGAGAAGCACCCGAGTACGAGTAGCTACGTTTCGTATATACGCTAACTGCGCCCCCTCTCTGAGGCCCTACCTGCGCATGCGCAAGTACAACCCCCAGTTATCATAATATGCTGGATCCGCCTCTGCACATGGTGGAGTCATAATGGTACTAAAGGTCACCAGTGACATGATTAGGTACAACACGAACATACAATCACTAGTCAAGAACTTTCTAAGTCTAGGATGTGCATTTCTGTTTGCCGTGAATTTGCCAGGGTTTTTGTCTTACTATGCTCTAAGAGACACCAAAGTCTATTTCCTTTCCTATTAAGCTCGCATATTCTGCCGTACCTTTATACCAATGAAGACGGAGTCATCGACGTTCACCACAGTTTTGCTGTCCCGTTTGGCAGTAGTGAGTGAACACTTTGAAGGGCTTACCGAGATGTTTAGCTAACTAATAGTAACCTCTGTCACTGCCTTTGCTTCAATTTTTGCCTTTTCTGCACAAATGCACTGACATTGGCAATACCTAGCTGCTTTGGACATGATCCAGAGAAGTGCTTGTTGCTGCGATTTTTGTAACTACAAATAGGTAGATGTGGCAAATATGAATTTTGGGGTGATGTAAGGCAACTACATTTTTATTCGAACCAGTCTGTAGCGTGTAAACGGAATTTTAAAGTATGCAGCTGACACACTCACCTCACATAGTATTATGTTGTGTCTGATGATCATAAATTTCCTAATTCTCAGAAAAAACACTTGAGTTTGCATAGCATAGCCATTGAGTCAAAACTTTACGTTCACATTCACATTTTATGCATGCAATCTTAGCATGCAATGTGGAAACAGAGTTATCTTAAAAATAAGGAGGGTGTCATGATATTAGAGGTGTCCTTTGAGACAACTACACTCTATGTAGACAGCGCAAGCATTACCTTGTTCCAAATGGTTCGCCATAGAGTAATGTCGGAGCCACAAAACACTGATGTAATATGCTTCAGAACATTATCGGGAAATCCAAGAGCTGCATAATTCTCATCAGGATAGAGACTGAAAAAATAACAAAACTTTCCATTATGTATTGTAGGAATCACAAGAGTTAGCTGGGCTTGGGATTACAGCACAAAATCCCTGTGCGTAAAGGCTTTTATCTACAAGTAGGTAATATTCTGTGAATTAAATAAGTGAGGAATATAGGGATGCCATAAAAAGCAAGGAAACAAGGTAGGGATGACCTTGTGCATGTGATGCAGTAGTACAATGAATGATGGCTATACAAACTGACATTGCTTGATCGTTTTAATTTTCCTCCACCTATATTGTCGCCATGTTACTCATAACATGAACTTCGTGAATGAAAGATGCAAACCCTCGGCGAACTGCGCATGCGCGATACTGCGGCTGTACTCGTGGAGTCGTGGTCTCCAGCTAGTAGCTCGCGGAGAGTATGACACGGGCTAGCTACAGTAGTAGAGCGGGAGTCGATACATGCCATTCGTTGTGACTTCTTGAGCCCCCAAGGTACACAGAGCGAGCAGATCAGGTCGCGGTAAGCCCAGTGAGCAGTTGGCTTTTTCGCTTGTTTTCACGGCATAATTATCTCTCGAACGCAGTCGTTTCAGGAAAATCGGCAAAAAATTTCTGACCTTCATTGCCCGTTAAGTAGGTAGTATCGTTTGTGAGACGAAAAAACATTGGAGAAGTGAGATGTTGAGTAACAGACACACAGAAGGACAGACAGACAGACCCAAGTACTGTAACCCTCGCTGCGCATGCGCGCCGAGGGTTAACAAGGGATGTACAGTCTTAGTGCACTAAGACTGTACATCTAAGTCTTAGTGCTGAATGAAAAGTACTGAAGTGCAAACCCTCGGCACAAAATGCGCGCATTGTAGCGTTGATGTAAGCTACGTATGGGCTGGACCATGAGTCATTGATGGAGCCAGTTTCTCGCCCTAACACAGGCTAGCTGCATCAGTGGGTAGCATTCTCGATCGCGGTCGTTTCAGCAAAAATCACCATTTTATTTCCTCTAGCCCCTGTACCGCTGAAGTGTTGGTATCGCTCATAAGCCGCCTCGTAGCCTGTGTGCGAGAATAGTCGTAGACACACAGGACACACAGACAAGTACAGTACCCTCGCTGTGCGTGCGCGCCGAGTGTTAATTATTAATGAACTACACAATACTGTTGTGGTAGGAGCGCTACTTTGATTTCTAGGGCCTCTGTAGTACTACAATGCTGGATAACCTCCACTATACCTATATACTAAGTACCATAGCTACTTAGTGATTAGGACAGTCTCTGCACACTGCAGTAGCTAATTTTGAGATCTAAACTGTAACATACCACGTCTCATCACAAAGGAGGTCCAGAAGATGTTCTCACACTGTCTCTCATCAACACTCCCATCCTGCAAACCCGACACAATTTCTTTCAAATTTTGACTTGCCCTGGACCAGTTTCTTCTCTGGTGAGTTGAGAAGCTGATGATAAGACCGTAGACACCAGGGTGGCATGATGTATGCTGTCGCTGATGGCTGTTGCAACAGTAGGCAGCTTCTACTTTACTGGGACTGTTGGGAAGGCCCATCTCCAGTAAGCATCATCGACTGCACTATGTGACAGAAGTACCTGAACTTTGCTGTGAATGAGGTTGAAGCCACTGTAGTGCTGGGCATTGGAGAGAACTGACTGGCAGTAGTCCAGAGGACTCAGCTGCTTGCTGACCTCCTGAAGATAACCTGACACTAAAAGGCCTAGTGAGTGGGGATGATGTTTAGTGTGATTATAACAAGTACTTATTGCTCTTCCCTTGACTCTGAAATCACAGTAGACCAGTGTTTGTACGAAGTATCAGCTACACTACCTACACTAGTTGAACAAAACACAATACCTCTGCTAGTGTTCCCTTTCTTTTTGCCATTGTAAGGTGAAGGAATGTTGGTACTGCTGCCAATTTTCACCTCTGGTCAACTCCCATCCATGTTCCTCCCAGCCACCATATCGCGACCTGAAAGAAGTTTATAAGTATATACAAAAATGAATAGTAGAACAAATAGTCCCATACCAGCCAAGATCATTAGGTTGTCGCTGTCCCAGAGCGCATTCGAGGTTTTTTTGGCAAAGAATGTGTCTCTGTGCAAGCACACAACAAGATGGTGGAGGAGGAAGACGGCTGATTGCAATGAAAAAGACCCACACATTATTCTTCGTAAGCGAAGCGAGACTTTTTAATCGTATATTATAAATGCTGGGTTGCCCGTTGAACATACCGTTATAACTGGTAGCGGCAATCGTGTGTGACTCACCCGTCGACCCCAGGAGAACAAGATGGTCGCAACGATCTATTTATCCGTAGCAGAGGTGGGCGTCGTTTTGGTGCGTCATGCGAGACGAAAGCAGTACGTGGTGGACGTTAAACCCGCTATCTCCTTACCAGTACCACTTCAAGCGCTGATTTTTGCCTCCAATTTCGCCGGAGGTGTGCACGGACATCAAGCTATCGTTTCTTTCCTGCAGCTAGTCACTACGGTAGATCACGGAGCGCTTCTATGGTCGACACTTAAGCCCTGCTCATGACAGGAAGTAACAAAATTGGCAACAGGAGCACAGCCCGTAACGATATCCTACATTAATTAATGCCCACCCCTGAAATTGAATTGCTCGCAGTGGCACTGAAAAATGCTATCATGTAGTTATCATCCCTCGGAGCGTAAGCGCAGAGAGGGTTGGTTTGTCTGTCAAGTTAATGCATCAAGTTCACATTAGTTACGTCCCTGGTTTAAGTAAATAATGCTCTTGTATATACCAGATAAGGTGATGATATATGCTACAGATTGCAATACTGTTAAGACAGTACCACCCAAATACCACCAAATTACACTACTACCCTGTGGCTAATTAAGCACAGTCAAGCACCAACAACCTGTGGAATGGTGTGTACCATGTGGGGAGAGCCAAGATTAAGGTTCATTACTCCCACATGTTCTTCCCACATGCACCAGGTATAGCTACAGTATAGTTGCATTGTAAACCACCACCACACAATTTCCTTGTGTTGCAAGACCTAACCATTTGCTCTTGTACAGGGGAACATCTGAATGAAGGATCTACCGTCACCTGCTCTGAGAAAAGGTACCATTCCGCGCAAATATAGATTTTCAGCTATGCAAAAAAACTCGATGGTTTTGGCAAATATACTTTATGACACAGGTGAAAACTATGACCTAGAATCTATAGCGCTCGAACGGAAGCAGCTACGAAGGTGCGGTCTCTACATTTGTATGCAGCGTGCGTTGCTCTTTCCAATGATATGCGTAACGCAATTTTGAATTTTTGCGGTATATACCTTTTCCCAGAGCGGATCACCACCCCCATATCCGCTATTCATAATGTGTTGCCCATTGTTGGTGGTTCCGGTAAAAAAGATAGTGGTTTGTTGCCCAATATTTTTATGCACTCCAGGAGACTATTGGCATCATCTATGAGTGTGTGTTCATGGATGGCTTAGCTGAAAAGCACTAAAGTGCAAACCCGCGGTGCATTACGCATGCGCGGTACTGCTCACTGATGGGTTGGGCCAAGAGTATGCGTTTACTCATGGTCTCCCCAGTCCCCACCCTATCGTGGCGGATCGTCTCCATGCGCAACTTTCTTTCGCCGTCTTCCTCCTTCCTCCATCCGGCGGACACGAGCCAGCCACACTTTACTGTAGATCACGCGTACAAGCGCTCGCTGTGGCGGGCACTGAGCCCCGCCTTCCCGTACACGCGCTCGCTCGGTTTGAGGTTTGCCTTAGTGTTGTGTTGTGTGAAGCTGAGTTGCCCTGGTGTAACTCAGTTGGTTTATAGCTAGAGGGCTCTCCTAGACTGCAGAATATCGTTAGTTCGAGTGCACACATAGGCACCTTGAGAAAAGAAAGAGTTGTAGTTGACTTGTTTGCCTTGCCTTGCCTTTCTACCTCACTACCAAGTTCTTGAGACATGCACTTTAGCAGTCATTCATTATAACACACATTTGTATGTCGTAGTCTTACAGTCCCTTAAAATAGTCCTCTCGTCACCTCATCTTCCTTGTAATCCGTACTAACTGTGTTCCAAAGCCCAAAAATGACTTGCTCCCACTGGCCAAAAATGCCTTGCATTGGCGTTTGATTGATAGCTTATGAACACATTGTGGTATCGAGATTCCAAACATACTATAGGTTTGGAAGGGTAGGTGTGAAGGATAGGTGTAAAGGATGTAGTATCACAACTGCAGCTGCTGCCAATGATGTGCAGCCACTATAGGGCTGCTAGAGGAAGAGAACCGTCGTATTATGAGTTCTTCATCACAGAACAGGCTTACTTTGTAACAGCGCATTCTGATTACATTCCACGCCGTTCACTTGTTTTACGTGGAGTTTTGGAACACAAGGCAGAGTTACCTGGGTTTCTGGGTACCAGTGGAAAGTATAAAAGAGCTACGTATGTGTTGTGGACACAGAAATGTAGCGGAAAGCGTAGCTCCATTTTTTATGCTCAATGTTAGGTCTGACCTTGGACACTGCATTCCTTGGGAGACGGTTTTAACATTGTCAACTTAAAGTGAGTATGACAATTGTGAACAGAGACGGGATAGGGGGGGGAAAAAGGGGAGGAAAGAACAAAGGAAAGAGGAAGGACGAAAGAAGAAAAGGGCGAAGAAGGGGAATGGAGGGAGGGAAAAGGAGGGAAGGGAGGGCGCACACCCAGCCCTAGCCAGAGAGGGCAAATACGGTGCAAGAGACGATTCTTTTGACAAGCAGGCGCAGAGCATAGGGAGTGGAGGGCAAATTGGAACGGCCGCAATCGCTGTGTGGCGGCAGAAGAACTGCATGAAGCGAAAAGAAGGGTGGAGGGGAAGGGACAACCGGCGTACACGGAATTAAGAAATCGAAGAGACTTCGGGAAGCCAGACGGAGAAAGAAGACGGGACGCTAAGACGAACGAAGGGAAAAACACGAGATATACACCTCGAAGAAAGGGCGCCGAGACAGCCGGGGAGATCGAAGAAGAATTTACTAGAGGACCGAGACCAACCAAGTAGGAGTGTGAAAACTTCGTGGAGGCCGCAGAGAAGTCAGCCCCAGACATCGCCAATGCAGTCCGAGAGAACCGGAAAAAAAATGGTGAGCCGGGCTTAGAGAGTAGAAACGCAGACAACCGGATGAAGAGTCAGGCAGCGGAAACAGTATAAATTGGATCAAGCGGACGCGGAGATCACGCCAACAACGCAGGGACCACTGTCGCACAGTCACGGTAGCACCTGGGCTTAAGCGTCGGGACTGAACAAGGGACACACAAAAGGCAATGAGAGGCAAAACCAGAAAGCCAGTAGCAGGCGACGCCTCATTGACGAGAATGAATGAGTGAAGCCGGGGAGAGGAGAGGGAAAGAAGACTGAAGCAACTGAGAGCCCAGTACGATGCCACTTAGACCCGGACACAACAACGGAAAAGGAGAAAGAACATGGCAAAGAACACGATGGGAATGGGGACACGGGTGGGGAACACGGGAGAGGAACGTCCACCGGGAGGGAAGAGGGAGGGGGGTGTAAGAGGCATAGGCAGACGGGGAATAGAAGCAAAACCCCCCGGCAGCGGGAGGTATAGGGGGAACAACGGCTATGCGGAAGTTTTCTCATAAAAGGGAGTTAGGATACGAAAGAACCCCGGGGAATAAGGCACCCGTGCGACAAGCGGGAATAGGGAACGGCGCGACAGGAGCACGAGGTGGAATGGGGGTATCAAAAAATGCCAGGTAAACGTGAAAGAAGGCAAGACAATAAAATCAAATGGAAAGAAAGAGAAGTGAAACGATAGAGAAATAGGAGAGGAAACGGGGGGAAAGTAAGGAAGCGGGCAATTTTCGTATCGAGGGAAGGCACAAGAGAAGGACCGGAGCAAATCGGTGGGGATACGCGGGAGGAAGGTTGGGAGCATGGATACGAAGTAGTAAAGGAGGGCAGGAACGAATAGGGAAGAGGGGAGGGGACGAAAAAAAAGGAAACGGAAGTGAGCGAAAACGCGGGCAAAGAGAGGATTAGGAAAATGATGCACGCGGACCAAAGACCGGTGACGGTGAAGGGAAGAACAAACAGAGGGGAAACCGAGACGAAAAGAAGTAAGTCAACCAAGGAACTGAACGTGCGAAATCAAGGGGGGAAGGGAGGTAGGGGCCCGGATTACCGTTGTAAGGTAAGGGAAAGCGAACGGATGATAGGACAACTCCGACCACCAGGTACAGTTCTCCCCCTACCCTTTTTGCCCCATGTTTATACTTTGAAACCGTTCATTAATCTATCCCATCCCCACCCTCTCTTTCTATTGTAAACCCTGAAGAAAGAGATTAGCAACTGTCTTATACACCAACGATTCTCCAGGCAACCTTGCTAATCATTGATACCCAAAAACCTACCATAAATTGACAAAAGCACTCTAGAAACGTACACACTCACTCGGCGAACTTCGCATGCACCGTACCTATGGTGGCTGGGGCTACTTGGCGTTTCGCGGTCTCTAGTAGTTCGCAGAAACGTATGACAATGACAGGATGGCAACGGATGCTGACCCAAATGCAACAATGAAGGACAATCACCATCGAACGTTCCCTCGTGTGTGAATTGACCATGAATGTTTGTTTTGTTGCACAGTGAAGACTGACGGAACCATCTCTTTTGTGAATTTCATTTAACAGATTATAAGACAGCTCTCAGCTGAGAGAGACTGGTTGTTTGGGACCCGGATTATTATATCTAGGATTCTTTTACTCAAATTCATACATATGACATTATGTTACATGACAACACATAAGTTATCAGTTATGTCAGCATTACATGCTCTTCCTTGCATACACCCCATATAACGCGCGCGAACACTCTGTTATTGCAAAACTTAAACCCACGTATCAGATAAAATAGGCACAATCAGAAAAAAGGTAGGTTTTGCTCATAATATATCTCCGTCACTTGTGGATAGTGCTTGACTACATTAATTTCCCCTAAGATTATTCCTGGCCATGAAACACCTTGAATAATTTTGTAATCCTAAACGTCGCTTAGACACCGGTATAACTAAAACTATTATCACAACCAAGATCTACTATTGTCCAGTGGCAAAGAAGGCAACTGACAATCAATTTTACGTCTTTCTTCCTTCTTTTTAAGTGAGTTTCACTCTGTACTAAATTGGTGGTAATATACAAAAAAATTGCTGAAAATAAATGACACCCCGGCCATCCTAACTGCAACATCATCATCACTACTATCAGCCTATTATGATACTTATTCCCAGGAATATCAGATATGGAGTTTCCCTCGTGCCTCCAGGAATGGATTTTACTATAGACCACACCCACCTACCTTCCAACAGAATCCCCTGGCCGCCGGTAAATTACTGGGAATACATCAAATATTCTACTGTCACAAACCAAAAAATACAGCATGGCCCCTGCTATGCTTCATGTTCCAAAATATTGAATAAACAGCAAATACTCGGTGGATTGAAACCACTGGGACATCTTTACGCATACTAACAAATGCAGAGTGACAACGCATAAATAATAACAGCTATGTTGGCATTTCGCATCATGCACTATCTGTACCTTCCCATTTTTGGCGATTGCTGACACTGGATCAGTCAATAGCACAATTCAGAAAACAAGGTGCTGTTAATATTACTCTATCACCTTGTCGCATGAATGCACTATTTCACTCGTTGTGTCACAAGATTATCCTGGCGGGCACAAACCTTGACATCATCCCATCATGTGGATAGACCATGTGTTCTGTATACCAGACGAAAGTCTCTAAATCTAGTTGTCACTACTCACTGTAGTGTTCTGCCCACGCGCGCAAGTACCTCAGTTTATATATTACCATCCAATCGTGAGTTTCCTTCATAGCAAAAGGACAGTTTACTCTAGCAAACCCAACTTCCACAGACTGGGCTTTACTTACTGTCACAACCAAAAATACAGAGCACTAGCCCATTGCTATGCTCATGTTCAACAATATTGAATAACAGCATACTCTGTGGATGAACTGACACTTACTGCACTACTACAATGCAGTGAAGACCCATTATAATAACAGTATGTTGCTGCATCCATGCCCTTATATCTACCCCATTTTTGGCTGTACACTGTATCAGCAAATGCACAATTCAGAAACAGGTTGCTGTTATATTCTCTATAACCTTCGCATTGATATTACTACACTTCGTTTGTGTCAAGATATCTGGCCGGGCAACCTGAATCATCCCATCATGTTGAATAGCCATGTGTTCTGTTATACCAGACAGAAAGTCTAACTCTGTTTGCAACTACTCACTGTAGTGCTTCGCCCCATCATCCAGCACACACTGCAGTGGAATACAATTTACGATTGGGATGAG
>CASHTH010001347.1:0-11655 GCA_030341885.1 Geodia barretti | reverse complement strand
AACATATTAGCGCCCATATTAGCGCCCATATTATAGCCATATATAAATTCTTATGCACTTATGGAGGCTCTGTGTAAATGGTGCCCAAAGGGTTAAATTTTTAACGCACTGGTATATAGTACTGAAGCCGTTGGTATTGCTTGTAGTGCCAGAAAAGTATTCAACACACTATATATATATAACAACTGTAACCCCTGCTGTGGATGCATGCTGCTGTCGTTAAAGAAGGTTGGTGTGTTAGTGTGTGTTCCGTGTCTCTCTACAGAACTCAGGGTTCACCATAGTGGCCGAGAAGCTCAACTTTTATCGCTACCTCTCTCATTTTAGAGCTGTCCACAGGGGAGCCTTCTTCACAGAGATGAGGACCACCTCCGTCAGGAAACTACTTCCCGAGGCCTGGGGTTGGACATACACACATGCCTTTAAATTGCTATTTGTGTTTGTGGCCGCACCACGTTGAATTTCAAACACACATAATGGATTATAACCCCACCATCAACATAATTCCATACAATTATGTGATGTAACAGTAGCAATATACGTACGTACCATTTGAGTTGTGCAAGGTTCATTGACATGCATTTGCATATTTTGCAGGTTTTCTTTGTCCAGTGCACACTCCAGATGGAACACCGTGTGGCCTGCTCAATCATCTGGCTGCTGCCTGTCGGGTGTGTGTGTGTGTGTCTCTATGTTCCTGCTTTTGCTTGCTTCCCTCTGACCTGTCTCTTCACATCTTTTTTTATTCCTCCCTTCCCTCCCCCTTTCATCCTTCTATTCTTATCCCTCTTCCTTCTTCTTTCTCCCTCCCTTCCTACTTAAACATTTTTCGCTCTCTCTCTTTTCCCATCCCTCCCACTATAGGTGGTTACCTCTACTCCACCCACAGTCCACCTACCTAAACTCCTGGTATCTCTAGGAATGACTCCACTGGGAGCTCCCACAGTGGCAGTAGGAGACACTGGGTCATCATCAGTCTCTGTGTTACTGGATGGCAGAGTGGTGGGAGAGGTGAGCCAGGCCCAGGCTGCTGAGATTGCCATCAAACTCAGGACACTCAAGGCCCTCGGGAAGGAAAAGGTACATCCCTATAGCCAGCCATGGAATATATATACATATATGCCCAGAGCCTCCATGAGTCCATAAGAATTTATATATGGGTATAATACTAGGCGTTATATTTTATACATCAATTTCTGCTTATTTAAGGAGATACCCATGGCGTTAAATTGGGCAATTGGCCCTTCCCCATGGTGTATTTATTTCCAGGTATATGATGTATATGGTATTAAACGTGAAGTTTTAGAGTTTCAGAGAATGGAGGAGTTGGGCCATGCAACTTCGCCAAAAACAAATAGTGTACCTGCATAGGACATTTCCTCTAATCCAGTCATTAATTGGACAAAAGGGTTTGTCCATATTGGCGGGGTTTCCGTAATTCGGATTGGGGTCCTTTATTTTCAAAGGTTTCACTGAGAGGGGTTCTATATATTGTGATGTAATGAAGTTGTAACCTCCATGTCTCAGGTCCCCTCCACATTGGAGATAGGGCTGGTGCCAGTTCTGACAGGTGGGCAGTACCCGGGGCTGTTCCTTATGAGCGGCCCGGCGAGGATGGTCAGACCTGTCCTCAACCTCTCCACCAATACCACTGAGATGATTGGATCCTTTGAACAGGTCTACAACTGGCTACAATATCACACTTGCGTAGGTAGAGGACAGCTCAAGTAGCATCACACTGGTCCACCATCCAGTGATACAGCACTGATTTCACTAATTGCTACCATTACTCTCCTCTATACTGCATTAATGGTGTGGACTTATTATATTGTTCATAATCTACTTTGGCGTAATTTTGTGTGGCATACATACGTAAGAATTACCTGCTGTATTAATCTCAAACTGACATTGCATATTGACAGGTCTATATGGATATTGCAGTGGTTCCAGAAGAGGCTATCAAAGATGTACGCTGTATAATTATACATCTATCTACAAACACAGATAGCTAAATGTATGGCTCAAATTCTGTGCAGGCTACAACTCACATGGAGCTGGATGAGAAGGCGATGCTGAGTGCCATAGCTCAACTCACTCCGTACTCTGACTTCAACCAGAGCCCCAGGAACATGTACCAGTGCCAGGTGTATAGATTTATAATGGACACATCCCCACAGTTAGAGACCTGTGTTGTAAAAGCTCTTCAAAATTCGAGCCCACCTAGCCAACTACAGTGTTTAATCAGACACTCTTGAAAGATGTGTACAAACTGGGTCTCTCTCTTTGTATACCTTTCTAAACTAAACTATAGATGGGCAAGCAAACTATGGGGACACCTGCCCATTCCCTCCCCTATAGAATGGACCACAAGCTCTACAAACTTCAGGTTAGTATGACATGTAACCATGTGTGTGTGACAGGCACTGTGCATGTACTATAATGCTGTAGTGATTCCAAATACATTCAAGAAATTTAGTGTCATTCTAAATACCCGCCAAATTTTTATCTGCTCGCCTCACTCACAAGAAATGCATGGAATCCATTCTTATAGTTTTTCTCTTCTATTCCCAGACTCCCCAGGTACCTATGGTGAGACCGTATGCTCACGATCACCTCAAAATCGACAACTATCCTCACGGAACCAATGCAGTCATTTGCGTCATCTCCTACACTGTAAGGATATGCGTGGTACTGTTTGATGCTGCAGAACCTTTGAAGTTATCTTTTAGCCACTGTAGCTCTTTTATTAATTGCGTATATCTCTCATTAATGAAAGGGTTATGATATGGAGGATGCCATGATTCTCAACAAGGCATCATATGAGAGAGGATTTGCTCACGCAAGTGTCTATAAGACTGAGGTGAGGAAGATTCTTTTACATCCAGGAGTCACATATGTACTCTAGCTAACAGAATCTGTATTCCCTATCTGTAGTTGATAGATCTCCAGTCTATCAGTAAAGACAGAGGTGGAGCTAATCTACAGTTTGGTAAGGCAAATACACCTCTGTTTCTGAAATTGTAGGTGATAAGTGTTCTATAGGGGTGTTGCCAGGGGACAACACTGCAAAGACAGGACTGGAGGGTAACGGGTTTCCCCCAATTGGTGCCTACCTCCAGGAGGGAGATGCCTTTTACAGGTTCGTTCGTGTACCTCTACGTTCACATAGTGTGAGACCCCAGTGTGGTGCGTGTAGGAGCTATCAATAGGCAGTTAAAAAAGAGAACAAACAAGTGCTTTAGTGAGATATGAAGTAATGACCAAAATTAGCCACTGGGATATTTTTATATTCCCATTCAATGTAGCTATGTTGATCTGGATGCTGGTGTCTCTAAAGTCTCCTACTACAAGAGTATAGAGCCAGCCTACCTGGAACAGGTATATACATATCCAGACTGTGGGTTCACCTTAATGTGTAGATTCATAGGTATTCCAAAGGCTGTGTTTGTTGTTGCTCTCAGATAAAGCTGCTGGGAGACGAGAGTGGGGAGGGGAGACTACAGAGAGTCTTTCTCAAACTTCGTGTCAATGTAAGATATTGCCAGTCTTCAGTCACTATCTGGCACCCTGGGGCTTATACTATAGGCGTTCTGAAAACTCATTTGCAGAGGAATCCAATCATTGGTGATAAGTTTGCTAGCAGACATGGGCAAAAGGGAATTTGCAGGCAAGTAGATACATGTAATGAAACTATGATATTCATGTGATGCAATGTGTGTGCTTGTGTAGTCAGAAGTGGCCAGTGGAGAACATGCCATTCACGGAGAGTGGGATGGTCCCTGACATTATCTTCAATCCCCATGGCTACCCTTCCAGAATGACCATCGGTATGACCTCCATGTTTTGATGTTTTACTACTGTATGGTCAGAAGTAGTGAAGGTCACTGAATTTGCAATTTTCTTTGTCTGAAACCACACTAAAATGTGAATTTCTGAGTTATACTTTGGTCTTTTATTGCATGCACAAGATTCTATTTGGCATTTCCAATGTTGACAGCACAGAAACAAAGTTTAATGTTGGAGCATTAAGTTGCATACTATGTGCCTGCCTGTTATACTGTGTAGGTATGATGATAGAGACGATGGCAGGCAAATCAGCTGCCCTCCACGGGCTGTGTCACGATGCAACTCCATTCACCTTCTCCGAGGACAACTCAGCCGTAGACTACTTTGGACGACTACTGAAGAAAGGTTTCTGCAGCAATTATGTCATTCTGTGTGCTTCAATTTTATATTTGCTCCACAACGAGACAAAATTTGTGCAAGTGGAAGTAACACACTAAGTTGATATGCATAATAATGTGTCTACGCATACTGTGTTGCTGCATTATTGCATGTGACATCAGCAGTGTACGTAGAAAGGCAAGGCAAAGCTACTACACCCAGGAGAGCTTGAAGTAAGTTGAGCTGCCCTATATAGGTAGGTTTGAACCCACGACACTCTGCTCTCTAGGCGAGTGCTGAGATACCAGGGCGAGATATTATGCTTGTAGGCTACACCTTCTCAAACTATAGTTAAGTCATGCTCTTTCTCCCATGCCATATAATACATAGCTGGCTACAACTATTATGGGAATGAGAGGATGTACAGTGGAGTGACTGGAAGAGAGTTTGAGGCTGACATCTTCTTTGGAGTCGTCTACTACCAGAGACTCAGACACATGGTCTCTGACAAGTTCCAGGTCTGTACACCTGCACTTTGCACACTGGATAGAAATTCACTATAATTATGTAATGCTATATAGTTCAGTTAAACCTCAACTACTATACGTTAAACGCCTGGTAGAGCACTCGCTTAGACGGCAGAGTGTCATAGGTTATGGCAAGTCTTTAAGTGTTTCCTTGGAAAAGGTGTCTTTTTGCCTTTTTTACCATAATGATCATACTATTACCTTAAAATCACCACATGCTCAGTTTGTACATTATGCACCCTTTGGCCAACTTTGCTATTATTCACAACCTCTCTGTGTATGTATGTGTGTATTAGGTGAGGACGACGGGTCCAATAGACATAGTGACCCACCAGCCAGTGAAGGGGCGTAAGAGGGCGGGAGGTATCAGGTTCGGGGAGATGGAGAGAGACTCTCTGCTGGCCCATGGCAGCTCCTTCCTCCTCCAAGACAGACTCCTCAACTGCTCTGACAGATCTCTGGTATAAACGATAGCCTGCTCTTTTGTTGTCTTCAAGAGCCAGGGTAGAACGTTACATTATTAAAGAACACCCTGTACACATGCACCACAAATTCTTTGTGTGTATATAGCTTGAGAACCATATATAGACGCTGGAAGTTATTATTAGGATACTATGATAATGTGGCATTGCACCTTCAAATCATGCAGTGTTGTGACAATGACAACAAAAGCTGTCTACATACTATATAGTAGAACAGGTTTCAGTGTGTGGCTATATTTTATTACGAAGCATGAATATTATTGTTTGCTGTAGAGTCGGCTGTGTAAGAAGTGTGGAAGTCTCCTGTCTCCAATGTTGGTGAGAGGGCCCTCCACTGGCACCACTGAGAGCTCCTCTCGATGGAGGTGCCAAGTGTGCAGCGATGGTGGCCAGATCGAGATCATCACTGTTCCCTATGTGTTCAGATATCTGGTGGCTGAGCTGGCCGCCATGAACATCAGAGTGGAACTGAGTACATGCTAATTGTTGATGCTGTCATCATTGGTTTACTCAGCAGTCCACAGTTAGGGATGTTTCCTGATGCGCACGCAGCGCCGTGCGGCCTTGATCTCGGCGTTCCTCCGTCTCTGCAGTCTCGCGCATAGCCTGCTCCCATAGAGGGGCTGGCAAACTGGCTCCGGGAGACTACAATTTGTTGTTTACTTGGGGAGAAACTTCTCGAGAGCCACATATTATGCATTGCTAGATCGGTGGTTATCTATAGCCAGCTACAATACTTTTGAGCATCTGCGTTACTTTCTATTCTTTGTTGGAGCTTTTCAAATGGAAACAAGTGGATAAATCATTTGTTCAAAATGAAGTGGGATATAGGGATTGATCAAACAAGGGGTCATTACACGCTAATTAAGACACACAAAGCTGCATGACACCATCACTTGTCCTATTGATTCATACGCAAATAATCTCAGACAAAGATATAGGGTTGGTGTCATGTAGCTTTGTGTGTCTTAGCTGTGAAATGGGCCAGTGATACACTCCATGCTTCCCAGGCTACAAGTAGAGAAATCAAAATTAAGGGGAATTATTTTCTCAAAACATGCAAAAGGAAGAAACATGGGGTCATTACACAGCTAAGACACACGAAGTACATCTTTGTCTGATGTTTTGAATCAATGAGGATGGTGTCATGTACCTTTGCGTGTCTTAGCTGCGTAATGATTGAGTTGCTCTGGTAGCTCAGTTGGCAGAGCGCAGTGAGCAGAGTGTCGTGGGTTCAAATCCCACCCAGGGCAGCTCTTCTTTTCCTCGAGTTGTTCTGGGTGTAGTTGACTTGTTTGCCTTGCCTTGCCTTGTCTTGTCTTTCTACCTCACTACATAGTTGTTGACACAAGCCAATCCACCAGGAGTAGAGCAGTTTATTCAAGTCCACATAGTTATCAAGGGTATGAATACAGATAACGTCGAAAAAGAGCCTAAAAATTTTACTCTAGCCAAAAATGTTCTATGCAGTGGCTATTATAGTTACTTGCTACATACAACACAAGTCATTTCCTTTGTGTTATCGTAAGGAGGACATGGTAGACTGCCACAGCGAGGCTCCACGTTGAGAAACAGCGCCCCATCATGGTTTGCATGTCCACCATCAACTTTCTCTGGTTCTATGTCCATGCATTCAAACATAGTTCTATGATTGATATGATGTGCAGTAACTAGGTAGCCATGATATTCCTGGGTCCAGCCCGATGGACACTCATAGCGACCAGGGAGCATGAAAACTGCTCCTCGGGTTGTCATGTGGCATAAAGCGCAAGGGACATCCTGGTCATGCAACTGTCTGCTGTATGGCAGGCCATCTAGGCGAATATGGTACTCACTTCCATACAAGAGAGAAACGTGTTTGCTGCTATCTCCTGGGTGAAATTTCCCTGACTGAGGCTCCATTGTGACACAGAGGTAGTTTGCGCCTCCTCCTCTGTGATCGTAGAAACTTCCAGCCGCTCGACCTTGGTATACCAACTCAGTCCCTGGAGTTTCTGGGCACGAAGTCCGTCCCCACCGTATATAGGTCCCACCGCCCCCCCACGGTTCCATTGGCCGTTCTCCCAGGCGAGACAAGACGATGGCAATGAGCAAAATCAGCGAACCAAAGAACAGGATTCTGAGGACTCCGGCGAGAAATTTGCAACAATACCATACAGCAGACCTGGCAGAGTCCGATTCATCAGCGAGATCAGCCTTCTTCATGCTTCCGGTGTCACAGTTACCCCCGGGATATCTATCCGAGGATAGTGTGGAATATCCGGGGTCCGGATATTTTATCCCTCTAATAAGGTAGCTATATACCGTAGCGCATCTAAACGCGCAGGAAAACGTTGGCGCTGTCGCTGCTCGTTGTTTCTGCACTGTTATCTCGCATACCGAGTTGAGTCTGCACGACTGCACTCCTTCTCGTCGAGACACTCAGCGGTTGCGCGGATCCGGCCGCGTCCAGCCCTTCAACGAACCGTCTTCAAATTAAAAATACTGAAACTCCAAACAACGCTGTCATCGCATTCTGTAACGTTGAAATCCCCCCGCGTGGGCATGGGGATGCTCTGCCAGCAGCAGACCTTAAAATCAAGGGCGCACTTCAAACGATCGCTTTGTCAGGGAAGGCATAAAAAATTTCTGTATCGCTATAATATTATACCAGGTGAATGCAAGATATTTTTAGCCTTGAACATAATGCACCTGGACGACATGCGTACATGTTCTCTACAAGGGAATTGCTAATTAGGTTAGCGCGTTGTACACCACGCGGTTGCTTTACCGTATTTTTTGTAGAGAACATGTGCGCATGTCGTCCAGGTGCACATAATGTTCAAGGCTAAAAATGCCTTGCATTCACCTGGTATGTCTGTACATAAGCCTGCACAATAATTAGAGCGTCGGTAGACACGCTTATTATTATAGAGCAACCTCTAGGGAATTGCAATGTAGCATAGCTATAGCTACAGCATAAAACATCACTGCAGTCATGACGTCCTTTTCGCGACTTCTGCTTTTTGTGACACCGCTATTTACATTGACATGTAGCTAAGGCTACTCTACTGTCCGAATTGTAAATACGTACTTTCGTCTCTTGCGAACAGACGGTCAGTATTACCACGACGGGGACGTTCGTCTAGTAGGAGGTTCCTACCAGTGGGAAGGTAGAGTGGAGGTCTACATGTCTGGAGTATGGGGTACCATCACTGACTCTGACTGGACTGATGATGATGCTAGAGTTGTCTGTAGAACCCTGGGTCATTTCAGACCAGGTATGTAATTATTACGAGTGACCTCTAAATAATTATGCATAATGACCAGCCGATTGTTGTAGCTACTTTTTGAGCTCTCAAGTGCTGTAGGAACACATTCACTGTGTTTGAACCCAAAAAATTGTTTAGGCTATACAGTCCTGTGTGAGTGTGTGAATGAGCTCTAAAATGACAGCTCCCCCAGTAGTGTGTGTGCAGCCTCTTTAAATGCTATGTGTAAACCTAGCTGTTTGAACCCCTCTAATCAGGACACCAATAGAGCACGAGAAAGTAGTAAGGTGTCCTACATACCATGACGCTCTGTCTAACACCGATGTAGCAAGCTGTGTGCATGCTGATACAGCTTATGCTAGAGGGCAAAGACTGCATGCATGGATTGCCATGTCTACACCACGAGAGCTACAATTACTAGCAAGAAGAGGGAAATTGTACTGCCATCTGCATTGTCCTATAGCAGTTTATAATATTATACATGTAGCATACAGGCTAGGTGATTAGATTGCAGGTATATACACCACCCACTGCAGAGAGAATTTAATTTAAAAAAAGGGTGTGTATATAGCAAAATAAACTTAATGTGGAATGTTAATATTCATTCTGAACCCTCCATTGTGCACAAAGCTGGCACGCTATATACATAGTTAGACTCTCTAGCCTCGCTCCCAGTTTCTTTCCAGGAATGCGGCCTAACGCAACCTTTAACCACCTCTTCCTCAACGTTTATATTATGCATACATACTCAATGTGCCTGGCCATGTGCACATGGCAAGGCCGGAAACAAGATAATACACAGTAATGAAAATGTTTTATGTCCTTATATGGCGCGACTCATTGTCAAACAACTGGGCTTCAGCCAGTATTACTCTTCAAAGGGCTGTTGTTGCAGTTGGGGGGAACGTCAACTTTGCACGTAGAGTACAGCGCAGTGAAGTTGAGGTTAGCAACACTGGCGAAAAAGTCGTGGTAGACGTTCATACAGCAACCCTGGTCTGTAGCTGCCGACTGTAGCTTAGATTGACAGTTTGTGTCACACGTTTGTGTCCCCGCAAAGACCGAGTAATAGCAGGGTGCTTCTGTAGTGACGAAGAGACCAAGGCTGCTGGCGTAACTCTCGTAGCACTTTCCTCCGTTCTTGTTTGTGGCGCACAATCCGACGAGAAAGTCCGTAGCTCCACTCATCATATCGAAAGTTCCACACTCTTTGTGAGCGTTGAGAACTACTGTCCCACATTCTGGAGCACAGAAAATTTCGAACCCGTCGTTGATGGTTGTTTGCAGCGCGTTGTTGTCGCCCAGAAAATCGTCGTCGGCCGCTTTCTGGCACCGAGAAACCTCCTCGGAGCCGTCGCCGAACGCTTCGTTCACTTTGTTGATTACACACCGGATCTTTTCGGGGCCCAGTTCGGCGCCTGCCTGGCGCTTTTCCACCGCGTGGTGACCAGCAGCGTGGCTCAGTACGCCGTGCACAGCGACGTGAGGATCGGCGTAGCAACCTGCTACGAGAAGAATGGCAGCGGAGAGTAACACGAAGGCAGACATTCTTCGACTGTGACAGCCAACGAAAATACAACGGTATTCACGGGCGTAGCTGCATTGAGGCAGAGGAGGCAGTTGCCTCCCCTGTTTTTGCCGACGTATGAATAATTTATTACAACTTTTCGCAGTGTAAGCAACGACAAGCGCCAGCAGCGAGAGCATGCAGTTAACACTGGGTTACATCAACCAAGAGCGGACATATCCTTACAAGCCTGGGATATATAGCTCCGGGCACTGCCGTATTTCTCCGGCCTTCCGCGATCATCGCGAGTAAACGTTGATATTGCGCAACATCATTGCGCATGCGCGCAATTAATCATGAATAACATATTTGCCTCCCCTAAGATTCAATCCTGGCTACGCCCCTGGTATTGCGCCAAACAGGGACTATTTATTCCCTCACTATCGGTCCACAACCACAACCCAGAGATAAAGCAGGGAGTTCACACGCCACTACTCAAACCCACAGGGGGCACACCACACAGAGAATGTTATTGTACCACCAGAGTGGGGATGCCACCTCACAAGCTGTGGACTTTCAATCCTTTTCAACATGTGCCGATGTGTAGACTTCATGGCCCCTGCGCGATAGACTGCATGTTGTTGCATTTTGTTACTGTAGAATTTGGATAACCAGGCCACACAGGGGCCATGAAGTCTACACATCGGCACATGTTGAAAAGGATTGAGTAACAACAATTGAAAGTCCACAGTAACAAAATGCAACAACATGCAGTCTATCGCGCACACTCCCTCGCTGGCAGGTTATAGTGCGCACGCGTAATTGTGCCAAATGGGGATTATTATTTAGTCCTGGCCCTACCTTCCATATGGGGGGAACAATCAACAACCACAACCCAGAGATAAAGTGGGGAGTTACCACACATTCCACTACCCAAACCCACAGGGGGCACACCACACAGAAAATGTCATTGTACCACCAGAGTGGGGATGCCACCTCACAAGCTGTGGACTTTCAATTGTTGTTACTCAATCCTTTTCAACATGTGCCTATGTGGAAGCTACATGGCCCCTGTGTGGCCTGGTTATCCAAATCCTCAAGTTACTTTTACAGTAACAAAATGCAATTAGCAAAAAGTATATATTATACACAAAACTGGTCAATGTGCTAAACAGGTCTGTCTGCTTTCTCGCCATTACTTTGTCTAGACTACATTATGTTCAGTTTTTAACGCATTGCATTCCACCCAGAAAGGTGTGAAGACCCAGCTCAGGTTATAGCTAAATAAAGTTGGCTCCAATTTGGCAGAAGAAGCGCTGCTTCCCTTTTGGATGGTTATGGGACTATTGTGTTGCAGTTCTCAGGAGCTTGCGCATTGCAATCTGCATACAGGGCACTTGAACTGTAGAATCCAATGCTGCTAGGTATCAGATAATCCTCATAAAAACTCTGTCTGTCTGTCTCTCTGTCTGTCCGTTTGTCTGTCCGTCTGTCCACACGAGTTCTCGCACTACAGGCTACGAGACGGCGTATGAGCGATACCTGCGCTTCAGAGATTCAAAAGATAAAAAAGGCGAAACGAGAAAACGAGCGAAAAGGCGTGCGCGCGCAATCCATCGCGCATGCGCGTATATGGGTATTTCCATTTCAATAATATATCAACGTTTTTAAAAGCCCTCACATTTTTGTTGGTTTACTACCACCCTAGGAATGATCTTTTAACA
>CASHTH010001346.1:0-69204 GCA_030341885.1 Geodia barretti | reverse complement strand
TTAGGTAATGTCAGAACTTAACAGAGAACTGAACATCTCATTGTGTCACATCCTGTCTGCACACACCTGGTACACACTGTAACTAGGATTCTCACAGTGGCACTTTACAGTGATCTTTGTATCCTGAATTCTTTGGTCTATTTATGGAAGTAGCTGCTTGGTATAGTCCCTGGACTGTGATCAGTACTGCAGTTCTGACATCCGATTATTGAAATAACTTCCACTACCTACTGTGGGTTCTCAAGGATGTGTTTACATGTCTATTACTTAATCCTACCTCAACGGTTATCTGTTGATAAACAACACAGTACACTTTATACAAATCAACAGGAGAAGACTACGACCACTTGTTATGGGTTGAGATGTGGTGGTCAGTAAATTGTGATATCCCAGTCTGTGTAATGAATGATATAATAATACAGCAGCAGTAACTCACAAAGCCGGATCAAAGCTGGTGAATTGCTTTGGCACGTTTACAATCTCGGCCAACAGCTGGCGGTCAGGCTAAGCCCCCGGAAGCTTGATACATAGATATAATGCTATAGATATGTTTTGGGAGTTGCAGCAAGAATAACTTGGCACAGCCGACGGAAAAGAGTTCGTCTTCCCCTTGCTCCAGAGCTGGCAACCGTCATTGGTGAGGTTGTAGTACAATTGGAAGTGAGGGACGGTGCATAAAAGGAACTTCCCTAAACTCGATAATGATTTTGACACTGAAACACAATTTCCTTGATTTCCTACCATGAAAATAACTTCCTGTGGATGTGTGGTATTGTGTGATTGTGTTTGTACATATTATGGCTATCCGTGAACGATCCCTTGCCTAGGACCTTCCCTCCCATTTCATCTCCATCCTAAAATGGAGTAACAGAAGTTCCCATTAGTGATGCACATGTCCGTGAATACATTTTGATCGATGATGTCATACTTAGCTTCCCACTGAATAACTCTTTGTTCTACTGAGGACCAAAAGTTGCTGTTTGATGTCTTTGAGGTAATGTCTCTAGAATGTTTAGTCTTACTATGAATTTCATTATCTTACAAAGCCAGTTGTTTTAAATAAACCTTAGGTCACGTTCAAAGATACAATGTGCAATGAATGAATATGCTCCCATTGAATGTGCATTACACACATACTTGTGGGTGCAGCAATGGTAAAACGATGTCTATGCTCAGAAACCTGTCCACATGTGTGGCACCTCTTCCTGCGTATCATTACTCTCCAGCTGGTCACAAACAAAACCAGGTGAAATTAGATATATACAGAGTTCAGTGTTTGATTTGGTCCCCAGGGAGTCAAGGGAGAGGGGAGGCCCGGGATTTCAGTTACACACGACTCAGGAATTTTCCTCTGTGGGTGTACAAAGCCATGGTGGCCATGTAGGGAAAGTGGGGTTAGTAGGTAGCTATAGGGAAGACTGGGGAATGATTAAGGACTTTTGTGGCTCTCGGAACTTGTGTATTATGAGTGTGCTGCATATAATCCCTACACTCTTAGCTTAGACACTTATGCACTTGCTGGTGATGTAATGTACTTGTAGTGTGACCAACTTCTGTCAGGTGATATCATATAGCTAATAAAATATAATATAATCCTACACTTTTAGCTAGACACTACTTCACTCTAGTTGAATAGGTATTTTTAGCACTTGACACCTGTCTGGGTGTGTGTTGTGTTTTCATAAGAGGTGATGTTTATAAGGCTGCAGGTTTATGTAAGAGGGGGATACCTAGGTTAGATCCCTACACAAGGCTTTCAGTAAACTTGATCAAATTCATGAGTCGAAAGATCTGTTGTTTAACCACGTGGGATATGGGAAGCCACTGGCAATGATTACTGCAGTCTCACTCCACAAGATTGGTAGATGAACAGGTAATGCGAAAAAAATTCTGCCCACTCAAAATTGTAAAAGACGTTGGTATCTTCCGGAATCTGACCAATGAGTGCACTTGCTGGTGATGTAATGTACTTGTAGTGTGACCAACTTCTGTCATAGGTGATATCATGTGTATTAGGTCATTCTAGATGCTAATGGTCTGTTGAAGATCAAGTACATTGAAACAATGAGCTACTCATAATATTGCTACAAACAACTGCCGGAGTGCTGGAGTGTCATGTGGTTTTCATGGTGTCCAATTTGTACTAGATATTAGCCACTTTGGTGAATTTTTAACGTTAGTAAAATTATAGTAGTAAAAAAGAATGGCAGTTCAGCGTTTCCTACATCTCAACTTATCCCCCAATTCTCCCCCCTCATTCACGTGGACTTAAACCACACACACAAACACTCACCTTTTGCAACATGAGTGATTTTGCTGGCTACCATACTTTGGCCAAATATGGAAATCACAGACGAAGGTATGCATGTTACTATATACATATATTATCCTTTCCTCATTTCAGAGATAGTATAGTTGGAGAGTCCAGAGGTATATACACTGCCCACTTATGATGTCATCAGAATTCCAGAATTCATATCATCTGTGCATTGCTCTACTAACTACAAATGAAGCCAATACGATGCAATGTCTTGTTTATACAATGATGTAATGGAGAAAAGCTCGTGCATATCTCTCTTTTCCTCCTGTCAGTGAGAGGACATTGAAAGACACTGTCTTCACCATACAGGAAGCTCTTGTATAGGAATCCTCAAGAATAATTTCCTGTGGGACCAAACTGTTTTCAGAATCGCATAATTATAGGGACATCCCTTTTGCTGGCCACAAGGAAATCATTCTCTTTCCTCTGCACCCATATCTATTACTGTAATAAGACTATATTATGTAATAAGCATATACTAAGCTAGAGGCATACTATAGCTACATTACTGAAGCAGCGGATTTACATTGTTTTCCTGAAAACTTCACTGCGCATGCTCTCCAGGATTACCTCTGCGCGCGCGCGCACGTGCAGTAGTTCGTAACGCGCGCACGATTTGCACCCGAGAGAGGCTTGGTGGCCACATCAACCACCTTTAGCATGCCGTTTTTTGCAGCCCCAAATCACGAATACCGACTGCTATTATTGAAAAAATACAAATACACAAATGATCTTATAATACTTCACTTTCATAAAAAGATGCAAATTTCATTTTGGTTTGAATGGTCAAGTCTTTTAAACGTCACATTCGGCGCGAAGGCTGAAGGAGCTGGTAGTGTTGGGGTCGGTGGTGGAGTCAGACCAGTACACTGCCACAAATGACGTCACTTTCTCAAGCCTCAGCTCAAACTCTGCCAACTCGCGACGACACAACACCCTAGTCTGGGACCCGTAGTAGATCTGTAAGTAATCTTGACATGCAGGGCTATGATTACTCCCCGAGTCATCTCGACACGGATGGGATACATTGAGACTGTCGACGTACTCTTCTTCTGGGTAATCGATCATGTGCTGCAGTCTAATGGACGTGCAGTTAGCAGTACTGGAGCTGAGATTCACTCGAAACAGGCAGAAGGTCTTGTAGTCGGCGTCTGTGGAGGAGAGAGAAAGACTGCGCTCTCACAGCTCTGGGGGAGCGGCTCGTTCGTAAAGTTGTTGTAAAAGAGCCGACAGTGATAGTCAACTCCACCTCTGTCGTTGGTACACTCTTTCACTCTTGTGCGAAAGCACACTCGAGTACTGCAATACAAAGAAAAGTCACAGGTAAATTATTACAAAGTGAAAAGATAACTCTGATTAGCTATATAAAGGACATTTGGTTCTGCCCCATACTAATACATTAGTGCATATAGAGGACACCTCTGAATAAAGGACAATTAGGACACTTTAAAAGTGTCTCTTGTTCAGCAGGTGTCGTGGTAAAGGGTAGCAAACTGTGAACCTTGCCATCTCCATAAGGACACTGTATAATGGAGAAAACACTCACTTGTCTTCAATGTCAGGGAGACAGTCGGCAGATATCCCCAGGTCCTGGTGGTCGGGGGTAGCACTCGTTGTCACTGATAGCTCGGCAGCGTTTTCCTCTGGTAAGGTATCAAATCCACAAGTACACGTGTCTGGGATTCCATACGTGCTTCTCTCTGTGTGATCGGTGGCAAAAGCCACTGACACGAGGCAGAATGTGAGTCCTGCTTGAAGAATGTGTCTGAGCATTTTCTCTGTGATTTTTCCTTGGTCGTAGAGTTCTGAAGTATTTCTTTACTTTTTCTGCTTTCGGTGGTTGCTGTGACTTTGAGAGTTTTCACTCTTTTATAGGGCGATGCACGCTCTCGCCGGCAGGTCCGGGCATTTCCTTTCTATGACACGTGATTGTGTACTGAATGGGATAGTCTCTACATACCAAAAGCCCCGCAACACAAGCACAGGTGGTTCTTTCTATGCGTTATTTAGAATAATCGCACGTTTTTTATGTCTCCGTCGTGTCGTCGTGCTGCGTGAGTTTCAGAGTTTTATATTTTGCTATGAGTTTATGGGTCCTTTGAGGCTTTCTATTTTTCTACCGGCTGTGTTTTTATCCTGTAGCTGTCGTTTTTTGTACATGATTTCTATCTATTATTTTATAACTATGTGTAAGGGAGGTGGGACACGGGTGTGTAGGGAGAGTTGGGCCCATAAAAGACTCTTTAACCTACCGCCCCGGTTCTCAAGGCTGGGCACCCAGGGTCCTGCCTCTTTCTTTCTGTTTATATGTTATTGTCTGTGTTTTTGTACGCTTGGGTATGTTATTGTCTGTGTTTTGTGTGCTTGGGTGGGGGAGGTTCTTTCTTTTCCTCTGAGCTAGTATATAAACATGTTTTTTCATGGAAAAGTATACTATATTAAACACTAAGTACAGAGCAGCTATTATGTCCGTTTCAATTTATTTGTGTTGGTCACTGAATGAAAAAGAAGGACAAAGTCTTGTTTGTTTGTTAAATTATGATTATTAATTATAGTGTGTGGATCATGGTGTTAATGGATGCTAGTAAAATTTTTTTACCATAGGCTTGTTCCCTTTGGCTAGGTCTATTATTGCTCATGGATAATTTACTTTTAAAACATAGTGTCCAGGTCAGGTATGTTAATGTCCAGGTCAGGTATGTTAATGTCCAGGTCCAGGTATGTTAATGTCCAGGTCCAGGTATGTTAATGTTGACCGTGTCCGGGTAGCAGCAGGCTTATCTTGGCGAATAGACAATATAGTTTGCAAGAGCAAGGCATTTTTGCCTTGTCATTGACTTGTGATGTATATTATACGTGGTGCAGCTGCATTTATTGGTGAATACCCAATCTTTGCAGGACCAATGCATTATTGGCTTGTCACTGTCTCATGACAGCTGTGCCCATGTGCTGGCTTGTCTTGGGTTAATACCCAATAGATGTTACGGGACCAACGGATTATTGCCTTGTAACTGTCTTGTGATATTATGACAGCTGTGCGTAAATTGCTAAAAACATCAATACAACCTGCATACTGTTGATGTTTTAGTAGCTGCAAAAGGCATGATTCCCTACAATATTCCCATCTTCACTAACTCGATGAGCTTGTTTTCAACGGTAGCGTGACTAGTGAAATTACAGTGTAAACATGAAACTCATTATCTCATTTAGGGACAATTCCACACGATAATATCACTTTGTGCACAGCAGAGTATCTAATAGTGCAAATAGATGAGAGGGAGGTGTTGCGTCAACATGATTATACTACAGTGGTCTACATTTCGCTCTCAATTTGAAGCCGAGGTCGTTAGTGGAGGGGTCGGTCCAAAAGACAGCCAGAAATGGGTAGTTGGGAGGGTGGAGTGGCAGATGGCAGATTCATGTCAGGTCATTGTCGCAGAACCTTTCGGTCTTTGAGTTTCCATAGAAAGCTGGAGATAGTCTGTGCAAATGAGGTTCCCGCTCTCGTCCCTCATCTGTTCCTCCATCTGATGGTTACTGCTGAGAAGTCTCCAACACTGTAAACCCACTCTCGCAGTTGGAGATGGAGACATTGTAGAGACAGAATTCGTTGGTCTGTAGTTATGCAGGCTCCCCGTCCCTCTCCCCTTCCTGCACCCGTATCTCGGAGACTGGAGGTAGCGTCTGAGCCGTCTGCTTTAGACGAGCGTAGGTCTTCACACTCTCAGACGGACACTGTCGCTGGAGGCCGGCCTCGTTTCTCTGGTTGAGGTATATTCTGTACTCAGTACCGCTGATACCACACTGGTCAACGTGTTCTGTACAGCCAAATCACTCTGACTGTAGGAAAAACAAAGGGCCATCATCAACAAGTGAAAAATCACTTTCCCTTTAAGAACGAAGGTGTCAAATATCTCATTCATAACCCCATCCCTACACCTCCATGCGTGCACTTACAAAGCCCATCATGTATATCTGTGTCAAAACATGTCTTATCATCCAGCACAAGATGGCTACAATTGTGTTGGTGAAGTTAAAAACTATAGTGCAAGCCAACTCTACTTAGCTTGTGGAATGCGACGAATACGCAGGCAGCCAGGGTTGACCCGTGCCACTTGAACCCAAATGCAGTCTCGTGGTTGACTGGTCAGTGTTGATCCAGTGAGACAGCCAGTCTTATCATGAGGGCTGGTACCGGGATGATAGTTGGGACAACTGCTGACTTGGGTCTCATTCATGTCTCCCTCTTCACCAGACTCTAATGATGCTCCGGCCACTACTGTAGTAGTGTTACTCATAGATGCTCTGTCTTCTGATTCTATCGGTGCCTGAAGTGTAGCTCCTAGCAACATTGCCAGTGTCAGAGTGGCAGCATGGAGTGCTATAAGACTCATTGTGCTCGATGCTCGTTTTGCTTTTTTTAAGTTTCTTCTCTCTATGCTTGTGGTGATATGTTGTCGTGGATTTTTTCCCCTTATATACGAAACTGGAGCCATATCAATGTTATGGCGCAGGCTCTGTGGGGGTGTATTTCGGAAGTCCAAAAAAATGTGGTGGGATCAGTGTAAACAAAAACAGATGTGCTCAGTGTCAGATAACGTCATATTCCCCCCTTTCGTTGGATTCCACGGCCTGTCCCTAGCGAAACGAATCATTTCTATGTTTCACACAGTAGTTTGATTTTGTCTTTATCAGATTCTATATATTGCACGTTTCCACAACCAAAAAGTCTGATTAGCGGCTACTACAAGCAAGTTGTATATAGGATTTGTTGCTTAGGTGAGGGCAGCAGTCTTGCCTATATAATTGCCTAAGGTGCTGAAATAGAAACCAGCTGTGATGCTAGTATAAAATACAAGCAAGTACAATTACTCCTGCAGTACGAAGTCACAACGAAGGGCGTGTATGGACTCCTGCTACTACTATCACTAGCCCGTGTGAGACTCTCATAGAGAGAGGAGACCGCATACTAATAGCCCAGCCCATGAAAACACGCACAAGCCAAGGTTATTCCCTATGACATCATAGTGGCATCATCAACTGTAGCAGCAGTTCCGGTGATATTCTCAGAATAGTCTGTGTCAACCTCAATGCTATGGAATGGAATGTGGTTACTAAGAAAACAGGGGTCTTGAAAACAAACTTTTAGTTCTCCTTCACTCAGGAACAGCTGATATTTCCCCTCTCTCTTCATCAGTTTATGTATGGTATATTATCCTAGACTATGGTGTTGTTCCACAAGGGGCAAAACAAATGATGGTTAGGGGAAAACTCAGATTGCGGTGTTTTTCCTTGTAGGATATGTTTACTGGTCCATCTCAACATTGTAAAAACGTTTTATTTTCGTTTTTGCATTGGCCTGACTAGATGAAGGTATTATGAAACACAAAGGTGATCAACGTCATCAGAGTTGACAATGGTTCTTTCAACGATGGCAGAAGCGACAAGCTGCTTGATAGGATTAACCATTTTAGCATCCACGACTTCCTAGCTAGCTACCACGCTTCCACAATACCATGATAGGATAGGACGTGACCTTAATTGCGCATGCGCATCACGACATTCACTTCTGTGCGAGCTAGCTATGAAGTTCCGAGCATTCACGCTTCCACAATACCATGATAGGGGGATAGGACGTACGTGACCTTAATTGCGCATGCGCATCACGACATTCACTTCTGTGCTAGCTAGCTACGTATGGAGTTCCGAGCATTTTGTTCCGTAGTTTCTGTTCTGGTGATCGCTCTTCTCGGGTGGTGCAGTGTCAAGACGCTCGCGCTCACAGAGTCAAATAGAATCCAAGCAGGATCGTCGTGTCCCAGCTACTTTCCGGGAGTGAGTCCCAACTCTAGACCGCTGGTTGGCTGCAGAACAGGCCCTGCCATCGGAAATGTGGACCACGTACAGGCCTTTGGTTTCAGAGGCGCCGATGTGGACCTGAGATCGTGCGACCTACCGGAGTACCCCGAGACCAAGTATATTACACTCATCCTGTTGTGATGTCACCTTACTAGCTATAGGGAACTAGCTTGCACCAAAGTTGTAGTGAAAACTCCTCACAAAGACTGGCTAAATATGAGTTCACATAATAGCCAGCTTAACAATGTTCATTGTGTGAATAAGACTTATAAGCTACACTATAATAATGGCTGAATTTTGTTTTTTTCCCCAGTCGCAGGGTCTGCTACAGGACTACGATTGACTTGTGTGGAACAGAGTACAGACTGTATCTTAAACAGAAGAAACTTCCAAGGTCTACGTGAAAGGTGTCCAAGTGAGACAGAAGCCCTATCTACGTCAGATACTGAGGTGATATTTCAATCACCGCGACACCAGTGTAGAAAAAGGAACGGGAGGTTTTATCAGTACAGGAACAGAGAACTCTGTCTCTATAACATCTCTGTACCTGACTGTAAGTCTGGAAGAGTTCTAATTCACCAATCTGAGGACAACCTTCTTCAACTAGAGGAGAGAGGAGAAAATGGAAAATGTATGGACTATCTACAGTTCTACTATGATAGTTGTGAGCGTAACTCCATAGAACAGACAAATCGGTTTTGTGGCGTGGAGCTGAAGAGTCGAACTGATGATGATCCCATTGTACTCCCGACCACCAATTTCTTAGCAGTATTCTGGACTGACACTCAGAATAACTATGTGGGGTTTGGGATGAGGCGATATGTCAGGAAGGGATGCAATCTGGTAGTGGTGCTATCGATTAAAGTTTCTACTTCTACACCAGATATAATTATTTTGGTCTGGTGATGACTTAGACTTGAGAGAGTGTGTGTATTCCCATAGTGTAGAGTTGTGACTGTATTATACACGCTGCGTATGTGATTCGATTGCCTATAAAAACAGTGCAGTGCGCATGCGTACGTATACACTGTGAACTTATGCGCATGCGCTAAACACAACGCGCGCTTTTATATACTGTGGTCGCAAGAAGGCATAAAAGTAAGACTGCGGTTTTGCTTCGCTTATTCAATAGCGCAGAGACCCCCGGATAATCACGGCACTGTTTTAACCAGATACTCTGTTCGGCAATGTCTGGCCAGCTACTGTTATACGCGGTCGCTCTCGCGTGGCTACTCAACGTCGCCGTCACCGACGGCGGCGAAACGACGTGGATACTGGCTCAGGGAAACGGAGCATCGGCCGCCGCGCAGTCGGGCGAGGAGGAGATGACGGACGCGGGTAACACTTCGGAAAATAGCACTGGGAGCGGAGAGGAGCAAGATTACTGCCCCGGTTACCGGACGGGGAACCCGGGGCGCTTTTCTACTGAGACTGCGGGTTGCGCTACGGGTGCGGGGATCGGGGTAGTGGATCACATGCTGGCGTTCGGTATCGGCTCTCACGTGCGGAACCCCAACTGGACTGAGTGCGGCATCCCCTTCTTGCCCAACGAAAAGTAAGCTTATAGCACTGCTTGGTAGCTGAGTTATTTACTAATTGGCTTCAGCCCCTAATGTTTGACTCATCCCATTGTTGGACACTGCCCTTCTACATTGGCAGATGAAAGTGCTTTAGGGCACAAAATTGGCTTCAGCCTGTGTAATGTTTGATCGGTTTATTACTTAGGCACATCATTGCCCTGCTGTTCGGCTTGAGTATAAAAAGGCCCCCTGAAGCTGTAGTTGTGTGCATTATTGCAGGGGCGGGAATGCACACAGAAGTGATGTAAAGGCCCCAGGTGTTCAAGTCCAGTCCAGCTCACTGGTGTAGATGTTTGAGGTGATGCTTTTGCTGCCGAAGAATATGTAGCTATGTCTCTGTGTGTGTGTCTTTTTTGTTTGTGCAGTGAGCGTGTGTGCTACAAGACGACGGTGTATCAGTGCCAGGATGGCTACAGCATCTATCTCAACCATCGAAATCCGCACAATCTACTCTCTTCCTGCGCCAACGAAACTGATGAAATACCACCCTCACCGCTAGGCGGACGGTTCTTGCAGTCACCGCGCTACGGCTGCTTAAACTCGCCGGATGCCAACAACTTCATGAACTACAGAAACAGCGAGTTCTGTCTTTATGACTTGTCCCTCCCCGAATGTACATCAGGACGTTTAGTCATCGACAACACCCTGCACTACACCCAGGAAATGGAGAGACGCCAACGCTACCACATCTGCACAGACTATCTCCAGTTTTTCACAGACGGCACTCCCTACCAGCGGTTCTGTGACTCTGAGCTGTCGCGACTAAAGCTGGAGATCCCCAACACGCGAGTCACTGCACTGTTCTGGACCGACACGTCGTACAGCAGACTCGGTTTCAAGCTCCGTGTGACTTGTGCAGACAGCACCTGAAAAATGAAGACTGTTGGATAATTATTATTGTTATATTATCATAATCATCACTCCTGTCTTATCACAACGATCAATTATTTTGAGAATTTGTCTAAATTACTCGTGGCTTCAAATGCATTAGCTGACTTCATGTCTCAGATTCTTCCAAACATACTTCAAGTGCCTCTCTATCTATCGCCTATCGGTGCTCTGTTATTATTGTATATCAAGTCTCAATATTAAGTTTAAGGGTTGGAAGGAATTTATACCCAACAGCTGTCGAGTCTATCCAATACACTTGATCCCATCACACTATAATGTTAGCACAGTGGCAATACGGTTATCATTTATACCTGTTTTGAGGTTATCATTTATACCTGTTTTGAGATATATATACAGGTATAGCACTATAGCCAAAGTGTAATTCCGCACCCAATGAATAATATTATAGACTGTGTATTGCAAAGGAATGAAAGGATCTATATAATGGCCTTGTTGTGCCAGGTAGCTACCCCTCCAGTGTTGTATGTATAATGTTTACTTGGCTCAATTCAATGTGCTCTCTATGTCTGCCTTTCTTTTGGTCCAATGTTGTGGAAGCTCATGAGCAGCCTAGCCGCACCAATGTGTAGAGTGCACTGATGGGTATGGAACATTAGTATTAGTGTCCTTTGCTAGAGTGCACTGCTTGATTTACAGAAAGCTGAACTCTAAACATTAACGTGAATATGAGCCTGATATATCAGTATAATGTAGCATTGATTGGTAATGGAGGATCATTCTGGTATTTCAGTGAGGGCCAAGTGAATCTGTCAAGTGTTCCTCAGAAGTCTGCATTCTCCTCATATCTACCGATATTTCATCAAGCTGCCCATGGAAATACACTGGAATTCTCCTTTAGTTCTGTTGTATGAACCACTATTGCCTTGCCATATGGAGCATTCACTTTTATTGCATTCAAACCCATCCCTAATTGCTTGTGGTTACCATTCCTTTGTCGTAATTTGTTTGGCCTTAATATGGGAGCAAGTCTCAATTCAACCTCGTAATACACTGCTTAGAGCTATATAGTGCTCGCTCTTTTCAGTTACTGGCCAGCAATGTATACACTAATGTACGTAGCTGTATATACAAACCTCAGCAACAACTGCATGCAGTGTTGCTGGTTATAGGTATTGTGCTGTAATAGCCACTTGGCAATGTTTCATTCTTCCCACGCATGACAGGATGGATACATATGCTCCTGGCTTACTACTCCACCACTTCTTAGGCTAGGAATGGAACCATCCTATTGTCAATCCAAAAGTACAGGTTTCTGGTTTTCTAGGAATGACCTGCCAAAGTGTGGGGGTCACTCAGGAACATCCTTTTGGTACTCCACCGTTCTTTTGACCACATGCATTACTGCTCACATGTATAATGTAGCTCTGACGTCGTTGGATATACATCTATATATAGCTAGCTGAGTCGATTAGCTGGCCAGTGGCCGTGGGCAATATTGCGGTGTTGTGTGCGCATGCGCTTCGTAATTAACTGCGCGCGCGCCGCGCCCGCGTCGTCCAGCCGGCCGGCGCACGCGCGCGCTGATGATCTGAGCTAGCGAGCTGAGCTGAGCTGAGAGAGCTGCTAGAGCTGCTAGCTTGGGCGGCGCGGCGTGTATGCGAGTCATGTATGTAACCCCTGCGCGGGAAAAAAATCTGCTGAATGTCAAGTGTGCGTGGAAGGACTATTTCAACCATGCAAATCCGTGTACATTATGAAGATGGTCCATGGAACCATTTCACAACAAATTTGGCCCACAGGGGAGTTAGCCATTATCATGCACAATACTACAATGTGCATGGCTGATAACTGGCAGGCCATGAATTCGAAATCTCCATAGTTTCATGTGCCAATACACGCAAAGCGAGTCACTTTAATTTGTGTGTGAACTGGATTCAGTGTTAGCCATAGTGATTCCGTATTGGCAAACACTGTGTGAGAGTGACCCTTTAAAATTGTAAATTGTACAGTCGACATTACAAGCCTGTAATCTGCATTTCATGTTTTACCCGCTGCCTCAGAAAGAAGTAAAATTGATGACAACAGTGGTGCCAGAGGCTGATTGACTGTCATGGTTGAAGTAAGCTGCGTGGCGTGGGCCATAGTTAGCTCTCCAACAAACAAGTTATCTTCGAACATGCATGCTACCTTTTATCCCGCCGTATCCAAAAATAAGTGCTGCACAGTCTTGTAAAAATAGTTTGCATAACACAAATGAAACGAACGAGACGAACAAAATAATTTGACGATTATTTCTCCACTTTAATCGATAGCACCACTACCAGATTGCATCCCTGGCTGACATATCGCCCTCATCCCAAACCCCACATAGTTATTCTGAGTGTCAGTCCAGAATACTGCTAAGAAATTGGTGGTCGGAAGTACAATGGTATCATCATTAGTTCGACTCTTCAGCTCTACGCCACAAAACCGATTTGTCTGTTCTATGGAGTTACGCTCACGACTATCATAGTAGAACTGTAGATAGTCCATACATTTTCCATTATCTCCTCTCTCCTCTAGTTGAAGGGGGTTGTCCTCAGCTTGCTGAATTAGAAACTCTTCCAGACTTACAGTCAGGTACAGAGATGTTATAGAGACAGAGTTCTCTGTTCCTGTACTGATAAAACCTCCCGTTCCTTTTTGTACACTGGTATCGCGGTGATTTATATATCACCCCAGTTTCAGACATAAGATAGGGCTTCTGTCTCACTTGGACACCTTTCACGTAGACCTTGGAAGTTTCTTCTGTTTAGATACAGTCTGTACTCTGTTCCACACAAGTCAATCGTAGTCCTGTAGCAGACCCTGCGACTGAAAAACAATACTTATCTTTGAAAATTCAAAGTAATGTCCCACAAACTCACAAGTTGTACCAATTATCAGGCGAAAATTGTAATTAAACACATGTGCAGTGCATGATGTATTACACATGTGTGCTGAATAAACAGATATGGCCAAAGGCACATTCATTACTATTAGAGCGATTGGCACACCCACGTAATTATGTTGTGGGCATTACTGCTGTATGTATAGCTCGCCAAATTCTGCTGACGGCAGCAAAAATGGAAAGTAGTAAACTGAGCTAAGTCACCACTTGGAGCTTTAGCTAAAAAACTGTTCTTGTGTAAAATCAACTCAGCATCATTATAATACCTACTCTACTAAGGACGGAAGGGAATCGATTGAGCTAGTATTCACTGTTCAAACAGTTCATACCCTGCTCATGACCTGATTATTATGTAAGTATCATTATACTATTGCAAAAGTACATAGCTAGTCACTGGTAGGCAGAGTTATTTGCTATCTCTTCTGTTATCGGAAAGGGCGCACAATCGTCGTGTAAACTGCTGGCATCAGCGAACACAGCAAGACAAAGCGCTGCTCGCCATATAAAGCCATGTCATTGTAGGGGCACATCTGCAATATATACACCCGCGCTGCGTGGCAGGAAGAAACAAAAAAACGTGACCTCCAGTAAAACATACACTGTTTACTTGGTCTCGGGGTACTCCGGTAGGTCGCACGATCTCAGGTCCACATTGGAGCCTTCGAAACCAAAGGCTTGTACGTGGTCCACATTCCCGATGGCAGGACCTGTTCTGCAGCCAACCAGCGGTCTAGAGTTGGGACTCACTCCCGGAAAGTAACTGGGACAGTCACTGGTGGTTTGTCGACGACCGTCACTATTCAGGACTCGGCTTTCGTCCCTAGGCGTTGCTAACAGTAGAGCGCCGCTCTCCAGACTCAGAAGAAGCAGTGTTGCTGCAGCAAAGAGACGGTTTCGGTGCTCCATTTCCAGCTGACAACTAAGGGAGACAGGGAGACTTTATGGCGTCTGATCTAACCGCGAATGCGCATGCGCAGTTTACAACCCGCGATCCCTGAACTGACCTTACCCGCTGGACCAGCATGCTATGGTATAGAGAGAGTAACCAGTGACAATTCCCTAGTGGGACGACATCACAGCCACAACAGTTTGACTGGCTTCTGTTTGTTATCTATAGCCCAGCTTTGAGCAAACACACTATATAGCTGGCATTATAATTATAGCTGGCATTATAATTATAGCCTGGCTGCTATATATATACAGGAAACATGCTAATGGCCTGAACTTGCCTCAGGGAACACTGAAAATGGTAATTATAAGCTAATTAATACTCCCACGTGCTTGCAGTAAAACATGTAGTCAGTTTTACTCGACACAAGATTATTAGGTACAACTCACACTATCTCATTGCAAAGCAGTTATGTATGTAAGCTTAGTTCAGGTCCTTAGGGCCCATTGCTGTGTAGATACATACATGCAGTGACCTATGACACTGCACGGGATATTCACAGCTGATACATCAGTAGACAGACCCAAATTCCCCGACGAATGGCGGGCAAGTATCAGATTGCCTTAAAGAAAAAAACTAGTTTTACCTGCAAACACTTCTACACAAGCTATGAAATGTACACATGAAACACAGAGTTAAAGAACGTGTAATACAAATAAGTTTCTGCTGTTTTTCCAGTTTAGTAAAAAAAATGACAGGATTTGTTCTATATATATAGTCTCCCTCTCCTTTTTCGTTTCAGGTAGCCTGCTTTCCAATGGCGTCCTGTAGAACGTCGAGTTCGTAGCGAATGTCGTTTAACACCTTGTCCATCGAGCCTTTGTCTTTCACCACTTCGATCGACTGAGTGTAAGGGTTATAGCGGACGGAAAACGGTCGCGGAATGGTGCGAGCAAACTCCCTGCAGAATTCAATCACAAACACACACCCACACCCTTGAAAACTATGCAGCAACAGTGAATACTATTACTCCATACATGTATATAGATGCATTTAGTATCATACAGTGGAACCTCTGAACAAGGGACACTATGGGGCCAACAATTTTGCCCCTTGTAGAGAGGTCGTCTCTATCTCTGGGGTCAAATAGTATTAGCATGTTAAGGAATTCTTGTCCGGCACACAGATCACTCTGAGCATGCACACTATGAAAGTGGAACCTCCGATAAGGGACCCTCCGAGATAGGGACAACCTCTCTATAAAGGACACTTGTTTCAACCCCATGCTAATACTTTAGTGTATTATTTGACCCCAGAGATAGGGACGACCTCTCTACAAATGACACTTGTTTCAACCCCATGCTAATACTTTAGTGTATTATTTGACCTCTGAGATAGGGACGACCTCTCTACAAATGACACTTGTTTCAACCCATAACCCAAGAAAGCTATTCTCGCCAGCACTTACACGCTTAATGAAACTTAAACCTGGGTCTTACATGATCTTTTTCTTTCCGCCTGCGAAGCTATCGGCGAGAAAGTAAACTGGCTGCATCTCGGTGATTGGGTATTTCTGAATGGCCGTTTTGAACGGATGCAGTGGACGAACTTCTGGAGTGTCACTCAGACAATACTGTAAGGGTGGGGCAGGGGGCGTGAGGGGGAGGGCGAGAGAGGGAGAGGAGAAGATGGAAGAGAAAGGGAAAGACGTGATAATCATGTTATTCACGGGGCCACTGAAGAATCAAACAGCTTAAAATACCTGTGGGTGCATGCATGTGTTGTTCAGCATTTCAGCACATGATAATAATTAATAGCTACAGAAACACAAGAGTCTAGAGTTTTCTGAATGAGGGAGGGTGTATATTGGCATTGAGACAAAGAGTGAACCGGCCACTCTGAATAAAGCACGCTGGTTTCGATCAAGTGTGGGAGCGAGCCAAGTGTAGTTGTGACAACAGACGATCTTTCCCAGCACAAATGTCATCTATGATGTTGGGAACTACAACCATCAGCAATACTACCTCGTCAACAATATTCACGAGGCAGTCCCAAAGACAGAAACAGACGCTGAGCCACCTGTCACACTCAGCTTCTATTCTTTGGGAAAAAACACAGAGTAAACGCACTATCTATATGTACAATGCACTAGACCCTTTCCGGCATCCATTGACATTGTTGTAATTCCGTATATCAGCAGAGTGTCTTCTATTTTGCAACCTAGCTAAGAAAAACTCACTGCTTTTACTATTCCCAAACATCAGGTGATGGGGATTGGATTCCCTCCCAGAGTACATACTACTACCTCTAGTAATGCCATAGTAAAGTAATACAACACTGTCTAAAATATTTCTATCCAGGTGCTGCCACCCATACCCCTAACAGCTGAAATTACGTATTTGCAAGTTTGCCAATAATGTGCATTTGTGATCGTTAAAGTTCTCTATCCGAGGTGCTGCCACCCATACCCCTAACAGCTGAAATTACGTATTTGCGTTTGCCAATAATGTGCATTTGCGATGGTTTAAGTATTTGATCAGTCTGTGAGACCAGTTCTCTAAACTCGTGTTTGCTCGCCAAAAACGTGTTGCATACAGAATTAAGTAGAGCATTTTTGTGAGAATTTCGAACCTGTAGTTCTCCAAAGGAAGAGAGGAGACCAGCTCCGTAAGCCTTCACCTCTCCCTCCTGTTTGCACAGCCCAAACTCTATGGTGAACCAGTACAGCTGCAAGTATGTATTAGATAGTGTGTAGGGAATAAATCTAATGACAACCATAGTTCAATTTTTGTCATAAAACTAATTTGGGACACCAAGGGCGGTATTACACATGGATTTGGGTTATGTAATGCAGACACTGATAATGTAAAGGTATATTACCTCTGGTCCAAAGTAACCCCTTACAAGCTGTGTGCTGCCTCTCTCGCATAAAAAAATAGCATCGTGCCTGTTGGCCGTTTTTAGGTAAAGGAGCAACTCCATGTGGTCTGGGCACACACTCCATGTGCCAGAACATGTGGTGTAGCTTTAATGCCAATGCCAGTGGTATATACTATTCAACTGAATTGGCTCATAAAACATGTAGATTGAGCATGTAATTGCACACACGTGTACATTATAATGCTTAGGAATCCTGCAAAAAGCCTCATGTATACGATTGATAAAGTGGGTATGATGGACCAATACATTTAATGATGTCAGTGACATCCCATGCAACATGTAGCTTAGACCCTGAACCATTCCTTCATAATATATATATACACCTCTCTAATAGTTTAAGCTCCCAGTGATGGTAACAAGAGAGATTTGACTTACAGACGCAAGCTTCTCGACGTATTCGTCTGGAGCACCGAGACAAGCCAGTCCTATCTCCTGCAGTCAGTTAGAAATATACAGTAGCACTCATATCATAACACACTCAACTGTGCACCCTTATGGCATACACATGAAACTATAATTATTGTAGTGCTTGAACCAACAAAAATTTTGACCGGGAGTGCATGGGAAAATATGATAGGTGGTGTCTTAAAGATTTGTAAAGATAGTAGTAGAGATCAGTGCAAGAATGCAAGTATGTAATGTCTCCATTTTTAGTAACGTTTCCTAATTTAGCCGCACTGCCCACATTTTTAGAGAACCTGAGAGAATTGGGCGAAACTGGGGTCGCAGAAGAGGGCCGCGTGGCCCAGCAGTTCGTGGCAGACGTCCGGCTCCGGAGTGTACATTGGTTTGGAGGAGTGGCGGATGTACTGCGTCGAATGGAAGACTCTGAACGCCAGTCCCCGTCAGGAAATCACGCGACGATAAGAGGCCTACGTAGAACGAGAGGAGCACAAGGAAAGAGAACTCGAGTAAAGCAGGCCCACCTACCCATCAACCAATTTCTTTACGTAGTAATATGGTAAAGTGGTTAACAAATGGTCACTCATGGGTATCTTCTTATATAAGCACAAATTAATGTATAAAGTATTAGCACCTAGTATTATAACCCCCGTATAAATTATTATGGACTTAAGGAGGCTGCCGACACATTTGTGTGCCTGTGGCTGGTTAAGTGTTAAGTGTGGTGGATTCACAAAGTGCTAGTATCATATCTTTCCTCACCTGCAACAGGACGCAGCGTAAATCCGGTACACTTCTTCAGAAAATCCGACACCACTTGCAACTGTGGGATGGTATCCTCGCTGCATGGACAACAAACGACAATCCACATATCCCCAAAAAAAGCAGTTTGAAGCTAGTGATTCTTATAAGCACCTTGCGCTGTAACAACTGATGACATGTGAATGTCTGGGCATGGTCTGCAGCGCATACCAGTGGCAAAGCTTTGTGGGGATGAATCTCATTAGTTCAGAACCACAGGTGCCGCGCTCATGTCAGCTTTTATAAACTCGTGATGCCAGAGAGAGCGGTTGCGGTATGCTCTGCTGATGAGGGCCAACAAGCCCCGAAACAGCTGTCCAGAGCTCCCATCTTTTTTCTCTTGGCATCACATGGTTTTTTCTACATGTACACTTGCGTTGCAGAGAGAAAGGGCACAGCAAGCACTTAGTGAACGTGACACAAACAACTAGACATATTCAGCAAAACATGCCTCGGTGTATATGAGCTCTCGCATGTGAAAACCTCTTCCAAGATGTCTTAGGATGAGAAGTTGCTCGCGTGTATCCAGTGTTTCCCACAGGGTAATATTCAAACAGGGTGCTTATGAATTATTCTGGCTGAAAAACATTACTTGCTATAATAATACTCACGTTTCAAACCACTTCCTGTTGGGAAATCCCTACTGGCCTAAAGCCTTTCAAGTGCTACTCTATAAGCAGCGCATTTACTATACTGACTGTGCGCACACAGTGTAACACCCCGTTAGTTGCATTTTACGCATGCGCAATAATTTGTACACGCCCATTTTCGGGATTTTTCAATCCCGGGAAACACTGGTGTATCAGTACAACCATTTACCTGTAGCCACAGTTTTCTTTAAGCAGTGGAAAGACGTGGTTGAATTCCTTGCATGCGTGCGTCGGATACAGCTTTGTCAGTTCTCTGAATATTGTACGCCTTGGGATGAGTCAAAGAAAGGAGGGAGAGAGGGGAAGAGAGAGAGAGATTGTGTGTGTGAGAGAGAGAGAGAGAGAGAGAGAGAGAGGTGCAAACGGTTTTAGACAGCCTAAAATGACGACAACACACATACCAGGTAGCCTTCTCTTGCTCAGTATACTCCACCCGTGGAATAGGCTCACCACTGCAAAACATCGGGACAAATAATTGCAATAAAAAATCAAGACTCCTCTAATCCACAGTGTAATGAGGTGTCCACGTTTCAGGGGTTAAATGCAATAAACTTGGGGAAAGAAAAGGCACCATTAGAGAGGTGTCCTCATTTCAGGGGTTAAATACAATAAACTTGGGGAAACTCATTTCAGGGCTGTTCTTAGAGAGATGTTCTATTACACGTACGGCAGCTTACTGCTTGTAGTTGTAAGCAATATCTGCAAACTCCTTTCTTCTTGCCTTGTAAACCTCATCGGTAAAACCCTTAAACCAACATCGGTGGATACAATATTACTTGCAGCACAGCATGGAGAAAATAATACCACACACACATAATATAGTTATTAGTCAAACGTACCGGGTGGTCAGAGTCTAGCTCAGCTCCATACGAAAGGACTCGGTTTGCGAACTTGTCCAGTTCTTGGATATGTCTCGGAAACCATGGCACTGAAATAAACATACATACACTGAACAAGGGACACTATAGGGGCTAACGATTTTGTCCCTTGTAGAGAGGTCGTCCCTATCTCGGAGGTCAAATAATACACTAAAGTATTAGCATGGGGTTGAAACTAATGTCCTTTGTAGAGAGGTCGTCCCTATCTCGGAGGTCAAATAATAGCATGGGGTTAAACTAAGGTCCATTGTAGAGAGGTCGTCCATCTCAGAGGTCAAATAATACACTAAAGTATTAGCATGGGGTTGAAGCAAGTGCCCCTTGTAGAGAGGTCGTCCCTCTATCAGAGGGTCCCTTATCGGAGGTTCCACTGTATTTAGGTTGAGGCATTAGACAGTACATGTACACTAGACAGAGAAACAAACGAACTTGGGGAGGAGGGATGGAGAAGAAGAGAGAGTAACCGATGTATGAGAGAAACGTACCTTCGTCCTCGCTGGGAGTTCTGGCCAAAACTTTCACTGAGAGAGCCAAAGACTTAAGCTGAGACAGAAAGTCTTCCTTCACACTGGCTTCACACTTGCAGTCCATGAAGAAATCGTACTCGTTGCCTGCGTTGTTGACCGACGGTCGCGACTCGATGTGGGTCAGGTTTACACTCAGATTCTTGAGGGAGAGGGGAGAGAGGGGAGAGAGGGCGAGGGGGGAGAGAGGGGAAAGAGTGAAGAAGGGAGAAGAATAAGAGGGAAGAGAGAAGGGAGAGGGGGAGAGAGAAGGAGAAGGAGAGCGAGGAGAAAGAAGGAAGACAGAGACAGAGGGAGGGGAAATAGGAAAGGAGGGAAGACAGAGATGGGAGAAAGAGGAGTAACTTGACTAAAATTACTTTTTAGGCTCACTCGCTCAAGCAGCTCACGTACACAAATCTCTGGAAACATTAGACCCAAATGAACTCCTCCAAGGTTGGTACACCATAATTATACTGGATAATCTTTCTCTCGGTCAAGGGTATCCCAATTATAGGGCACCCATTGAAGCAGAGTGCTCCAACACACACCATACGATTGTGTATACATATGCATACGGTCCACAGTGTACACAACGCCAAATGCTCTGCCTTTGTGTCAACAAGCAAAGCGAGCCTGGAAGTTATTGTTCGTGTAAATTGCAGGATTTTCACTTGACCATGCGCATGTGTGACGAGCAGTTCACGCTATGTGATGTGTACATGTTGGTTTACCAGAAACGCATCGCATTCGTTTAGTACCAAACATGTGCATTATAAAGAAGTAAAGTGTGGGTATCATATAGACAATGGGGTGCTACATGCACACGTTATTCAATAGAGCAGTCAAAAGTAATTTGTGTGGAAGAAGCTGAGGGTCGTGAGCTTGCCAACAAGGCATTTAGTCTCGGTAGCTATATACCAGCCTCAGCCATACCATCGAGACTAGATGGGCACCAGTGACTTTTACACTATGCCGCCTCACCTTGCACAGTTCCAGGGCCTTCACGAGAGCGCCCTTCTCCTCCTTCATGGAGAACACGACCGAGAACTGGAGGCCCGAGTCTCTCTCCGTCGGTATGTAGGAAGACCCGTTGTTGCTAGCGGCTCCGTCGTCCGTCTTGCTTTTCTTGGAGGCCGGTGGCCGCCAGAGGTATCGTGGTGCGCCGCCATCTATCTTATCTCTCTGACGGAGCGGAAACGACGACGAAGAAGGGAACAGGGAAGGGAGAAGGCTCAGAAACGCGAAAAGGGGGCAGAAAGGAGGTGGGTTGTCACGGGATAATCACGTGACCTAGTAGACACGCATGCGCAAACACTTCCCCAAAAAAGATGGGGAACTGTTTCGAGGTCGATCCGACTCCGGCGTCTCCGAACGTCCCTGACGAAGACGCGGTGAGTTCTCTGCTATACAACACCCAAGAGGTAAATTAGTTTCCTATGCGTATACTTAGTCTACGTCTCTCGCTTTAGGAGTTGAGGCGGCAGAGACAAGCTGAAGCGGCCCTCAAAAGACAACAAGAGGTGAGCCACTCCCTTTATTCCAGCACTCTGTCTCCCTCTGTGAATGCTCTCTCTCTTCTTTCCCGACTGTCTCAGGCAGAAGCGAGGGGGCTAAAGAACCCCGAGGCGGTCAAGGCTAAGCAGAGGAGAAGGGAAGAGGCTGAGAGACAAGCGAGGGCAACGTCTGGGGCAGGAGGAGGAGAGAACCAGCAATGAAGGTCAGTTATCCTTACATTACTGTGTCGCTATATCTATCTCGCTTTCTATTGCTATACATACAGTGGACTGTTGATTGAACGGCTTCTCCCATTTTTCGTTCGGTGTGTCCTTTATAATTATGCCCAAACATTTAACATTTCCATAATGATGTCATATTCGTCAACGATTATACTGCGTATACAAACAGTGTAGTTCCTGCTATTAACATTATACCAAAAAATTTCACTATAACTAGTAAGTCATAATCCAGTTTGTGCTATATATGTATTTCACAAAGTGAAGCGCATTACATAAGACGATAACCATTGCCGTCCGACTCAGCAAGGATCGTGTTGTAACTGAGCCTCGTACGAATCTCGTCCATGTGCGTCTCCATTCCATTCACGTGCGTGATGTTAAACATCGGAATCAGCCATGCCCACATGAGACACATCCCCAGAATCCCGACTCCGACGACAGAGAAATAACCGAGCGAGCGAGTTCCGAGAAACATCATGACTGGATTGTTTCCTAAGATCAGCGCAATAAGTAGGATAACTGCCAGGAAACCCCCGGCAATCGCCATGGCCCTGCGATGGGGATGAGGCGCTTCAAACTTCTTCTTTCGATTGCATATTCTCTGCGCCACTTCTTCCAGCACTTCCACTGCTGCAACTGCACAAACGAAAAGTGAAAACTAACGCCTTTTGTCTGCACACGTGCAGCATAATAGTTGATTACACATGTTGATGAGGTATAATTATACATCTAGCATAGCGGTATATACAGTAGTTGCAGGGAAGGCTTAGGAATGAAGCTATAATTAATAGGTATGTGAAGCAGCAAGAACTCCAGCCATACTAGGAATGCACACGCGCATATTTTGCCTCGCGACCTGCCAGCCAATGCGTAAACAGTCCGACTGAGGCCGCTCGTGCGCGCGCTGTACTGACTGCGTGCGAAGCCAGACTTCCTACGAATCTGCAAGCACGGCGGAAATTGACATTCCTAAGCGTGACTAATTGACATTCCATAAGCGTGACTAATTGACATTCTTAAGCGTGACGGACACGTACGTACGCATATCGTGAGAATACAACCCGGAGTAGTTGCCTCACGCTAACGCGCTCGGCAATTATATACACTCAGTAGTGTGACCTCGTTCCAGGCCTTTTATATACCAAATCCATTGCACGAGAGACAGTTAAAAACATCAAGCAGTTTTGGTCAGAAACACTCTTAAAGTTCTGCACAATGACACGTAGCATGAAAAATAAGCGGTGAACCGTAACGTATGTATATAGCTACATGCATACCGCTCAGCAGAAGGCTCCTGGGTGGCATGGGTTCAACCCTCTCGTTAAGAGAAAACACGACTTCCAGTCCCTCGTGGTCAGAGTACGGGAAATCCTTGCCGGGAATATTGCCCGACAGAGCCAGCCGCTTGCTCTGCAGTTACATATACACACAACACATTCAGAACAGATAAGGCATAATTTCATGCACTGGGAGTCCCTGTCGTTATTCTATATTTAGCCCTTACGCGCTGCCAGCCGCTTGCTCTGCAGTATTATACATGCAACACATTCAGAACAGAATTTCATGTTATTTCGTTCTTTCTATCTATATTTAGCCCTTACGTATAATTATACTGCCACATTCCCTATAGTGCTAAGTATTATACCTGAACCTCCATCTGAGAGGTGGGACAGGTGTCGCTGGAGTAGAAGATGAAGTCGATTCTGGCCGGCCGCACCCTCTTGGTGTAGATATTGCTGCCCAGGTTACAGGTGTTGACCGAACAACCAGCAAAGGCATCCTGGAAAAATCAGAGCAAGGAGAAATGAGTTGCAGGGTTCCATCACTTATGGGAGAGGAAAGGGTTAGCTCTTTTAAGATACACTTTTGAAAATGACGTTACTTGCTTCTGCCGCTTTTTGGTAAATTTTTCTATTATATATACACACATGCCATTGTGGTAGCGTTTCAAGTGTAGCAGAAACACCGGCAAAATATGAGGCACGACATCAATGTGCCAAAGTTTGCTCTGTATGGCAGATATTCCAATTTCTCATGCAACTAAACAAGTGATTAGTAATCCAAGACATTTCTGAAGTCCCCCGCCATAATACATACATACTTAGTGTATAGTGTTAGCTGCTACAGTGGAACCTCCGATAAGGGACCCTCCGAGATAGGGACAACCTCTCTACAAAGGACACTTGTTTCAACCCCATGCTAATACTTTAGTGTATTATTTGACCTCAGAGATAGGGACGAGCTCTCTACAAGGGACACTTGTTTCAACCCCCATGCTAATACTATTTGACCTCAGAGATAGGGACGACCTCTCTACAAAGGACACAACCCCTGCTAATACTTTAGTGTATTATTTGACCTCCAAGATAGGGACAACCTCTCTACAAAGGACAAAATCGTTGGCCCCATAGTGTCCCTTGTTCGGAGGTTCCACTGTATAAGGGTCAATGACTAGCCTTGAGGCCAAGGTAGGTGGTGATGAGTCGGTAGGCAGGGTGAGTGTCGCCTGTGTTGAAGTCCCCACAGAGAACAACGAGGTCGTTCCCACGGTAATTATCAATCAGTTTGGTCATCTCGTACATCTGGCTCTCGCGACAACAACCGTTTGTCTGTGGACGATATGTAATAAAGAAAATAAGAACGTTGGTCCCGATGCACTAACTAATAGGCACTGTTTTAGGCACTGTTTTAAACAGACATCGAGTTTACAGAAATAGAAATTTATTGCATTCTTGCACAGGGCTCTATATATCTCTTAAACAGTTCTAGTTTCACCATGTGGACCAGATGCATGATGACACAGTCTATGGTTTCACTCACGTGTGTGGTGACAAAGAGAAGAGGTCCGTTTGGCGTCATAATCCTGCAAGACAGCATCCCTTTCCCTGAAAAAACCTCTCCACTGGTGAGCTCTCTGAGGGCCCCGCTGGTCGTGAACTGCTGGGAGTGGACCGCCATGATGGGGTAGCGAGAGAAGACACACAGACCACTGCCTATCATTCCACTGCACGTGTATTAGAGGAGGGGGCAAAGAGGGGGTTAGATCATTCTATAAGAAGATTAAAAGATAGACCACTGTCTATCAGCCCACTGCGTGTGTATATAACAATGATTATAGGGAGAGGGGGGAGGTGGTAAAGAGGGGGTTAGATTATTAACCCTCGGCGCGCATGCGCAGCGAGGGTTACGGTAGTTGGGTTTGTCTGTCTGTCTGTCTGTGTGTGTGTCTGTCTGTTACTCGTCATCTCACTTCTCGAGTGTTCGTTCGTCTCACAAAGGATACCACCTACTGAACGGGAAATGAAGGTCAGAAAATATGTGGGGTTTTCTCTGAAACTGCTCCGTTGCAGAGCTAGAGCGCGAAAAAGCTAATATGCAAATAGGCAACGGACGGGATGGCTTACCACGGTCTGATCGATCCGCGTGCTCTGCGTACCTCAGAGGCACCAGAAGATGCAACGCAGGGCGTGTATCGCCTCTCGCATGCTATCTAGTAGTGTAGTTAGCCCGCGTCAGACTCTGCGCGAGCTGGGAAGAGACCACGAGTAACAGATAAAACTAAACCCAGCCCATCAATTAGTGGTACGGCGCATGCGTTTACTTACGCGTGCGCGTCACAATGCGCCGAGGGTTTGCACTTCAGTGCTTTTCATTCTATCAGTACAAGATAGACCACAGTCTATCAGCCCACTGCGTGTATGGCAATGATTATAGGGAGAGGGGGAGGGGGTAAAGAAGGGGTCAGATCACATGCTATCAGTTAGAGAGAAAATATACAAGATAGACCACAGTCTATCAGCCAACAGAGTTAAATCAGGCTATCAGTAGTCCATGATATAATTGAAGAAAGATTAGCAAGGGGAAGGTTGAATACCAAGTTCACCTTTTGGAGCGGAAAGAGTAGGGAAGGATCCTTCTTAGTCGCTCTACCAGAAACAGATAGTCATCCTGGCTCCAAACCTATCGGACACAGTTCCACCACGCGGGATCAAATGCATTACGTAGTCCTTACTTCTTGAAGGCCCACGATATCATAGCCTTCCAGCTCTTGAGAAATGTAGTGTAGCCGCTCGCGTATTCTCTTGGCGAAGATATGAAGTCCCCTGGAGCAAGAATATGAGTAGCTAGCTCAATATTAGCGAGCTACAATCATAAACTTCTTGGCTAGCGAAGGTTTCCACCGACTGTGAGGATCTGCAAACGTACCAAACGTTCAGCGTGAGGACTTTTAGTGCCATGAGAAACGTCAAGGGCTCAGCAACTGTCGCAGAAAATTTTCAGAAGGTGGACAACGGCTATCATAGCTGCTGACTCAACTGTCTTTGCCGGACCATTACGTAATTACGGCGCATGCGCAAACATGGCCCTTCTGAAGAGTGACATTTTGTGCCTTCAACCCGCATCACATTTCGCTTGCCCTGAAGCTATATATATATCACATTAGCAATGTCCGCTGACACCCTCCTACACCATTCTCTGCATCATTGAGATGGCTACTGTTTTGCCTGGTTGAGACAAACAGATTGCATACTGTGGATGGGCTCAGGTGTCGAGCATTATTATTAAATGATTTCTCAGCACTTCAACGCGGTAATTCTAGAATTTGGAAGTATGTGAAAACCATCATTCTTGGCATGCAGAGCTTTACATAATACCCAGCATGATCCATCAGCGCAACGTGACCTGTCGTGGCGCGACAGTATATACCTACATGTCTTATTGTCTGCATTTGATGCTAGTTCTAAGGTAGGCTATAGGTCCCTGATGTCCCTCAGGAGTTGGCTTAGCTACAGCCTCTTGTCAAACGTTCGCAATGCACTGCAATTGGCTCACTTGCTTACAATGGATGGTTGCTGTCACAGGTGAGTCTGCAGTTGAAACATTGTGTTTTCTAAAAGCGAATGATGTAGCTATTGCTTTCCACCTTCAGTAGTGTTCTGCAGTTTTCTATGTGTTCGTGGACAGACAGAGCGAGTCTCGTGTAACTTCAACAACACTGAGCCTGAAACTAGCGGTGGATCTGCGTCAGGAGATGAAACGTTCAATAATAACCCTTTGCCACAGTAAGTTCTATTGGGAATAATCAGGCGTCCTTGACCAATATAATTATTCTGTTCACAGGTGCGTACAACTGACTGACGATAATTTGGAGACGAAAGTGTACGATGTATGCCGTCCGTTTCTACGGGAACGTTGCTTCTTGCACGACTACCTCGACTACGAAAGGGCGCGGGACGAGTTGAGTTTTCTCAACGCAGCCCTGTTGGGAAGTTCAGACATACACATCAATACGGAGTGCCGGGACGTTATCCGAGCGTTCGTGTGCAACTATTACTACGTCGGCTGCAACAGTAGGACGCGGTTGGCGCAGGGAATCTGCGCAGGGAGCTGCGCGGATTACGTCGAAATAGGAGACTGCGCTCCGTCGTTTGCATGGCTCGCCAACTTCGCACTGGCTACGGGGAGCAGTTTCGTGTTCACGCCAGAGTGCGATAACCCGCTGTGGTACGTAAGGTTCACGATCCGTCGCTGGAAAATATCACTCTGGACCAAGAAGGTTGCATCAACATGTCAGGTAGATGGGGGCGCGCATGCGCATGGCATAATCGCACAGTATTAGCCGTCTTAGCAATGATTTTCGTTCCAAAACAGAAGTGGTAGAAAATCCCGTCATTGCTGTTACCACCAAAAGTCGAGACGGTTCGGAGCCCACAAAATCTCCCGGAGATAACAACACTGGTGCACTGTTTGGAGCATCGTTTGCCGTCGGTGCTGTGGTGTTTCTAATTGCCGGGGCCTTACTCTTCACTCTGCTCGTGTACATTCGACGTGTGAAAAAGCAGAAACAGACAATCAGAAGAAATTTGATGTAAGAACATTACTGCAATAGATATCTCCACTCACTTTTCGTGCATGAATTCTGAGTTGTTTTCTGCACAGTGAGAGTATGAGTGCTGATAGGCGATGCTCACTAAATAACTATGGAATCAACGATCGTCTTAGACACCCAAGAGGTATAATTAGCTATATACAAACATGGATATGATCAACCATATCGCAAAATGGTGTGAATTATCTAATAGAATCGGTGACGAGTTCAGAATATTATGATCCGGTGGGAAAGTTCAAACTGACGCCAGAAGACATCAGTCTCCTCAGCCAAGAGCTGAAGAATGCCCTCATTCCCTTCAATCAGGTCAAGATTACTGGCGACCTTGGAGAAGGTATACATGAACCTTTATGGTTTACGCACACCACAATTAAAGTCTTGCATGTCAGATCTTCTTCGTTAGTTGGTCCCACAGTGCATTATGTCACAGTGTGTCACGTGAGACTATAACTGAATTAGGAATCATTGGCACGAGATTTTAACCACGTAAATGGGGAACCTACAATGGCCAATAATAATGTTGCTGGTTTCGCTACAATTTAGCATCAAAGACACGGTGTTAGTTAAACAGTAGGAATGGGCTATATATGATACAGCTTGCTCGCTGGAAAAAGTGAGTTGGTGAAGTAAACCCACAACTTTCTCTTGCTGGGAAAGTCTTTCATCAACGCCTACACGAAAAAGGGCTAGGGTGATTTTTTACCAGAGACTGCCTGATGTCATGTGCTCGACACAAACAGCTAGATACTCTTACCAAATTCAATTCATTATGTGAAACTTGAGCTCACCCAGGAAGTGTAATACATGCACCACACATGTGCCGGAAAACACTGTAAGAGTTATATATAGCAGCAATATTTCACTATATTATCCTTTCGTATGGGGTTGAACTATTACTGAGTGTAGCTATCGTGTGTGTGTGTGTGCGGATTTTGCTGGAACACGCTCAAGTTCTCGTTGTTGCTTCAACACGTTTGTTTCAATTGCAGGTGCATTTGGCTGTGTCTATAAGGGGATACTCACAGAGAAAGGCGGGGAAGAAATCGGAGTTGCCATCAAGACCATCAAAAGTGAGAACACCTTGCATTTTTTAGCATCCAATCGTCCCTTGTACTGCATTCTGCAATATCATTAATGTCAGATGTATTATTATCATTTGGCCCAGCCTATACATTTAAAGGGAATGTAAGGGCTAGATTGTTACTGAAAAAAGAATTTTAAAAAAAAATAATAATATTGCACGTCTTCCACTAAGCCCATTCTAAATTTAGCCCTTATATGCTGCCACACTCCCACCTAATTGAACCAGATATTACTACAGACAACTCGGCCTATCACGAGCTCAAAAGCTTCCTGGAAGAGAGCTCCATCATGTGCACCTTCTCCCACCCCAATGTCCTGGGGATGGAGGGAATCTGTCTGGACGAGGAGAGTCAGTCTCCCTACCTCATTCTCCCGTTCATGAGCAACGGAGACCTCAAGACTTTCCTCAGGAAGAAACGTGGCGTCAATAATATGGTGGACCTCACTTATCCTGACGTAAGACGGCTTACAAATCATTTGTATAGCTATGCCCTCTGATTTTCAGAGCTATTATGTATAATGCAGGCATTTTTAACTTGCTATGGTATCAAAATTAATTACAAAAAGTGGGTAATAATCGAACCCAATGTATAGCTGTATGGGTTATGAATGATATATGGATTTTGCAACGATTAAAGCTAGACTATAAATCAATAACAGGTGAACAGTCTTTGTCATGGGAGTTTATTTCTGTTGATGCTATAAATTACGCTGTTTGCTGTGTACTGCAGGAGCTGAGTCACGACACTCTGTTGGGCATGTGCTATCAAATAGCCTGCGGAATGGAGTACCTCGCGTCGAGAAAACTCGTCCACAGAGATCTGGCAGCGAGAAACTGCATGTAAGAGAAACTAGCTGTGAAATGGGTGCTAAACAACAGCTTACCTGCTGCTACAAACGGTTGGAAATACTAGTTTAGCTGTCTATGGTATATACATAGGTGAATGTTTTAGTCAACCCACAGTCTTTTTTGAAGTGTCATCACTTGAAAAAGAACTGTATCGCTAACTTCAAATTTGGGTGTTCTACAGTAAATTTCTTGATAGCTAAACTGTAGATAACTATGTAGCTTGGAGAAAAAACTATTTCACAGCAAAATTTCTGCAGGATGGATCGCGATCACACAGTCAAGGTTGCTGATTTCGGGCTCACGAGGGATATTTATCAGAAGGACTACTACAGACAGAGCAGTCGAGGGCAGGTTCCAGTCAAATGGATGGCCCCTGAGAGTCTTCTAGATCACATCAGCAGCGAAAAATCAGATATGGTATGATTCAGGCATCATATAAGGTTAAGGGAGTACATTTCAATTTACTACTGTTTCCCACCGGATGCAGTGGTCATATGGAGTGACGTGTTGGGAGGTGTTCAGTCTGGGTCGAGTGCCTTATCCAACCATCACTAACTCAGAAGTTGTCGATTACCTGGTCAACGGACGACGCCTACAAAAACCAGCCCTCTGCAGCGACAGATTGTGAGAAAAACATGCAATTCAGTATCATAGGCCTTGTCTCATTTTCGATTTTAGCCTGTATAAAAGTTGAATACAAACCCTTTTGAGTTAGAGGCTTTGGTCAACTCCAATATTTTTCAGTTCGTTGTCCGGTTAGAGGAACCCAATACTTGTGTCCCCGAGCAGTAACTTCACCTATAATTATAATCTATAATTAGCTATGACATCATTCTACTCTGCTGGAAAGACGACCCAGACAACAGACCGACATTCGAAGGGATGATGGAGATGCTGCAGACACTCCTTATTCACAGCAGAACTGAGTCATGTGGCGACTACTACAGCCCAGGAGCTCGCGCCAAGGGGAGCTATGTAGATGTAAGCGACTTCAGCTCCTCTGATAATTACACAACGTCGGACGACTCGACTGTGTTTGCTAACGGGTCGATGTCCTTTGGTTATGATAACAACTCTGCCAGATACACTGAAGTACCGCACAGCAGGAACAGATCGTTTTGTCACGAGCACTTTGAAGTGAGTGTATATTCTTACCATTATTGTGGGTAGCTACTAGCTTTACTAACTCCACCTCTATACGGTGGGTAATCAACTGAACTAGTGGCAGAGGTCATCATTCTTATCTTCTTGAAATAATTGCTGTCCTGGGTGTAGTTGAGAGCTGCCCTGGTAGCTATATAGCTCAGTGAGCAGTCTTTCTACGTAGAGTGCTGCCGGTTCATTAAACCTCTTTTTTAACTGAAAAAAGTGTTGTTCTGATGCAGTTGATATGCACTTACTTTGCATTGTCTCGATCCATACCCTCGAAGCACACTCCGCAGATGCCGTCCCCTCTCCTCCGCTCCGTGAGCTACGAGTTCCCTCACAGCATCCCCAGAGAGTCCTTTCTGCAGAACGACCTCAGTGCTAGCAGCGTAGTCAGTGCATACCTCGAGATGGCTCCGGCTACACCAATCAGACTGACCACTCTCCAAGAGGGCGACAGCCCAGACAGCTCTTAGAAACCAAATCTACAATAATCCCTGTGTGTTTTCATAATGTTTTGCTAATATTATAACCTTCCTATTATTAATAATAGGGTAAATGTTATAGTGAACTTTCGTGCAAACCAATTTTGTGTGAAATCTGAACAGGACTTGTATAATTATCTATTGGTGCAATACAACACAAGTTGGTTGATCATTTAAATCTAACCCGTCAGGTCATTGAGCTCTTGTTTCTAATTGATCAACTGCTGTCAACTATATATTGGGCAGACGGTTCAGTTTAGCAACGTATATACAGCATGAGACTATAATAATAGGCCCTGCAATTATTGGTATATAGTACGTGGGAAGGGGTCATAGGTAATCCAACCACAGTATATACATGCAACATAATGTGTGGAAACACAATTCCAATTACTTCATTCTTGAGGTAAGTGTTAGTACCTGTGTACAACAAAACACTTATTGATGCAACACATGTAGCTATATGGTTACCTACCAGACTGTGCTATATTATAGTAGACTTGTCGAGCTGTGATCAAGCGTATAGCAATAATGCTAAATCAATACGGGTAAAGTTACCGCAGACACATAACAGCAGTGCGACCACATTGTTAGCTCACACACAGAGTTCCATGTGTGCTTGCTGGGCCCAGTAACCACATACCTGGCAGTTGGCGGCATGCAATTGGCATGGTATCCCCCTACCAGGGTATAAGACGTGACAGATGTCTATTCAGAGTCACAATCCTGCAACTGTTGGCTGGAGCCACCTGAGTGTACAGTGGCATAGTAGCTATAGAGGCAGCCCTTTAGCTACACACACAAACTGTAGTAAGAGAACTTGGAAATGATGGCTACTTTGTTCTACATTGTCCTAGTCACAGGTGAGTTAATTAATCGTAAATTATGAATTTGGTAGCAATAAGTCTGGAAGATTCACTTAAACGGCTAACAAATGATGTGCAGGATTGATGGCAGTAGTTGCAGCTGAGATACAATGCGATGATCTGCAGAGGAACACGTCGAGTAACGATACTAATGTACTGCCAACTCAAAACAGGTAAAAGCCATACAAACTGAATTACACAAGTACGGCTGCATGCATTATGGCACACACACACACATGCATGCGTGGTCAGGGGGCATAGTATAATGCACTATACAAAATCAGCAGCGATAGAACGATAGTGCCTGACATCTCCTGCTTTTCACTCAGAAGTGGTGTCTGTATAGCCGTCTCTGATGCTAAAGACATGGGCCTAATCCACAGCAGTTGCTCAAAGTTTCTACAAGACAGATGCAACATAGTACTCCAATCAGAAGAAACAACTCGGTAGTAGACTCTGTTGAGAGAGCCATACACACATTGGTCAACCAGGGAAGTGATAGTGATACAGTTCGTTGGTGTGGAGAGGTGTTCCTCGCAATCGTCTGCAATTCAATGTATCTTGGATGTGAGCCAACTACCACCCTGCCAATTGGATTGTGCGAAACTACGTGTTTGGAGTACACGACACGGAACAGTTGTTTGCCATTCTTTGCTGAAGTTAACAAAGCTCTGAATGAGACGGGGGAAACTGGGGATCTCGATGCGTACACAGATTGTTCAGCAAACCATTCGTTCTTGAAAGGTGCTAACGAGTCAACAAATACCTGCTACCAAGGTGTGTATCTATGTCTCGTTGAGAGTTAACTCACTTGGCACAGCGTTATCGTGTTTGCGTCTCAAATCTATGAATCACTTGTCAAAAATTACCTCCGACACTCCCCCAGTGCCCCAGTATGGTCTCCCATTTATCATTATTTTCCTCTCCTACACACCTAACATAAGTCATTATACACATTTTGCCTATATATAAACCTCTTTGAACCTCGACACTATATATCATCAATCACAGTATTGACTGGGATAGAAACACACCCAGAAAGCACGACTGGAGTTGTGACTACAGCCTACGAGGTGTCGGTGACTCAAAACGACGTAACGAGAGAAGGAGACAATATGAGAAACATTGCACTGGCCTATGTTCTCCCGTCAGTGTGTGCGGCTGTGGGGACTTCTATCGTTGTCCTGTTGGTACTCTCCGGGTGCTACATACGGAGATTGAGAAAGAGGAGCAGATGCATGGGAGTAACCCTAGCAGGAGATTCCTATTCACACACAAAGTACGTTTTCTATCATCAGAGAAAAATCGATTTGACGTTTCTTTCCCCTTATTGTCTTGTATATAGTGCATTTCCACAGTTGCTGGGAGTTAGAGAAATATATTCAAATCGATACACCGTTCCTCATTGCGCCAGTGAAGGTAAACATATTTTAGGCAGGCAGGCAGAAATTAGTTGGCATGCTTTTTGGAATTCTTTAATGAAGTCTGATTGATTTTACTGGAACATACTTTTTAACTAGTTTGGGCACACGAAAGGTACATTGGGACCAGTTTTGTTGACACACAAGCATTTCCTGCCCTTTGTATGAACAGCCAAGCACTGTTTGTCTTGGCTTGGCACATGCAATACCTCACTGTTACTAAACTGCAGTATCAACTGTACATGAGCTTCTATAATATGATAGGCTTATAGGAGCACCTTGAAGTAGTATAATATACCTACGGGGCAGAACCACAGTGTTCCTTATAGAGAGGTGTCCTTTATTCACTGTTACTAAACTGCAATATCAACTGTACATGAGCTTCTATGAGCACCTTGAAGTAGTATAATATACCTACGGGGCAGAACCAAGTGTTCCTTATAGAGAGGTGTCCTTTATTAGGAGGGTGATTTTTCTCAGGGGTTTCATTGCTGTTAGCGTGAGTGTGCAACCGCCAAACAAATTTTCAATTGCAGATGATAGCCGTGAAGTAGAGCGAAGCATACTCCCTGTTACGGCCAGTACAACTGCTACATCGAGTGGAGCGAGCAACACGACGGAAAACTCGGCCGTTTTTCAACTCGACTTGGCCGACTGGGCTGCAGTCGGCGAAGGAGTTCTTATTCCATTCGAACGCGTCACCATCACAGGGCACCTTGGAGAAGGTATACATACATACGGTGAAACCCCTTTAATCAGGACACCAATTGGACAGAAAGGAGTGTCCACATCGGCGAGGTGTCCCGCTATTAATGCTGCATGCAAGAACTGCTCTTAGAGAGGTGTCTTCGTTCTTCATTCTATTGTTCCACTGTATATCTGCATGGTTCTGGGAAATTGGAATGTTGTAGTTTGGTAACTGTATATCTGATTCTGGGAAATGCATGCAAACATTGCGGCCTGTTTTCCTTAAGTGAGTTAAGAGGGGAAATTGGAATGTTGTAGTTTGGTAATGAGCTTAATAAAGTGAAGGTCACGCAAACATTGATTCTCCACACCTCAAACCGAACTTTGTGAAACTCCTATTTAGCATTCTCCACACCTCAAACCGAACTTTGTGAAACTCCTAATAATGCATTTCCGTAAACTCCACCTTCAAAGGTTGCGTAAGCTCCGAACCATATAACGAGTAATTTCACGCTACATCACCAATTATTACACGGGGACCTTTACCTAGCAGTATCAGGTTAGGGCTGCAATGATGTCACAATGATGTCATTCTCAGGTGCTTTTGGATATGTTGTAAAAGGTCTCCTGAAGGACGTACATGTGAATGGACGAGAATACCACATGCCAGTTGCCATGAAAACCCTCAAGAGTAAGTGGCAGTACAAATATACATCCTCTTGATAAGGCACACTTTTGGGGTGTATTCATAGTGTCCAGAGGTGTTCCTTATTTGGAGGTATAATACACTAATGTGACAGAGCAAGGCTTCTTTTAAAGGTGTCCTTTTTCAGAGGGTCATTTTTCAGAGTGTGCACTGTATATACTCATGAAGGTATTAGACCATGTGATGCCAAGAGAAAAAAGATGAAGAGCTCTGGACAGCTGTTTTCGGGCTTGTTGGCCCTCATCAGCAGAGCATATCACGCATATTATGTGTATGCATTTTGCTTCAACTTCCCAAACGCAGATTGCGCATCTTATGCCGAAATGCGTGGTCTTTTGGTGGAGAGCTCCCTCATGCACTCATTCAGTCATCCCCACATTCTGAGTCTGCGTGGACTCTGTCTCAATCCCAAGTCTGGTGCTCCGTACCTCGTAATGCCGTTCATGGAAAACGGAGACCTCAGAAAGTTCCTTCGCAAAAAAGCCGACTTGACCGATGGAGGCGCTTCCATTACTTCTTATCCTCACGTATGCTTGAGCTGTTAGTATTATTATTATGCTTGTGTTTCAGTACCCACTTTTTGCAACTTTGCACATGCGTACATGTGTTGGTTTATTATGGGCCGTTACTGCAGGGGCTGACTCATGAGCTCTTGGCCCAAATGTGTTGTGACGTGGCCAAAGGCATGGAATACTTGGCAGAGAAGCGACTAGTTCACAGAGACCTGGCTGCCAGGAATTGCATGTCAGTTACACCACCACCCACCATATCTTCACATCACTCCTCTACAATGATGGATGTACAAATAATTATTATTACACCGCCCATAAAAAGCTTTTGCTATTTTGTGTTGTTTTGAAGAAAAAAGTGCATTCACACGCCCACTGTAGCCAATAGGTAATAGATGCTCACCGCTTAGTTCTGTAAACCCACTTTAGCATGTTTCCATTAGGATCAGTGTTTTAGGATCCATTATGAGATTTACATTTTTATCTTTCAGGGTTGATAGGAATTTGAGGGTGAAAGTGGCTGATTTTGGGTTGACTCGTGAGATCTATGAGCAGGATTACTACCGCCAGAGCAGCCAGGGGCAGCTCCCCATCAAATGGATGTCGCCAGAGAGTCTGGCCTACAGAATGAGCAACGAGAAAACGGATGTGGTATGTTTCATCAATTGTTCCACTAGATGTAAGTGTCTACAGTGGAAGTGGTGGTGTCCTTATTTCACTGCTCAAATTGCATGTCTTGGGGGAAGCCTTATTAGAGAGGTGTCAGGGGTTTCATTAGAGAGGGGTTCCACTGTACAGTGAAAAAACTTAATGTTTATGACCTTTTAATGCACTGAGAGTACGAGGATTCACTGCAATGTGCAGCTCTCCGTATCTCCACTCTACGTATTTTCTCTCTCCCCCCACCCCTATTTCAACTAGTGGTCGTTTGGGGTGACATGTTGGGAGGTTTTCAGTCTTGGCACGGTTCTTCCCTATCCTACCATTGACAATAGAGAGCTTCTCGACTATCTGGACTGTGGGCGAAGACTCTCCAAGCCCCGTCTTTGCAACCAACATGTGTAAGGAAACAGATATTACATAACAACTCAGCATTAGTATAATATTAGTATAATCATAATATTATTGGTATCTCCACCACCTGTTGTGTAAGGCATTGCTGCATTGTGTAAGGCACTTATATACCTGCTGCATTGTGTATAAGGACCTATTATGTACCTGTTGCTTAATTCACTTATGTATGTAGCTACCTACTGTTTGTGTAAGGCTATAGTGTTAATAGGGTCAGCCTTTTATCTCCTCCACAAACCACAACAGCATTTCCAACAAGACCACCTACGTGCTTACATATACCAATGCAGATATGACATCAGGAACATGTCCACAAACCACAACTAGACTAGCTGACCTGGGCTGTAAGTATGTGGATAATGATCATGTGGGTAACTCTCTATAAACAGGTATGACGTCATGCAGCAGTGCTGGAAGATGCAACCGGAAGAGCGACCGGCATTTTCAGACATTGTAACTCTTCTTCAAGCAACACCCACAGACGATCCCTCGGAACCAAATAGGCCAGCTCGTACCTCCTCCTCCACCACCAACACACCTCACCCGAGCTTGCTTTGCTCTGTGGCGAAACAAGGAACTACGGTGCCTACCAGTAGAGTGGCGTCGGACGCAAAACCAGAGATAAGTAATGCAGACGAAGAATACGTTGAAATGTCGTGTAACGAGAGCAGCGGTCAAGGGGTCGTGCTGATCGCGGCGGGAAACAGCTCTATTGCCGCAAATACATCGAGTCCACAATACCTCAACGTGACCATGTCGGATGAGAGTGGAAACGTGAACAAGTCACCAAACAACAGGACTGACACTCCAGACAAACGACCGTTTGGCGATCGCTCAATCCCTGCCCCAACACCCAACAACCCAGAAGATAGTTCTTCCTGCGCTACCAAAGAAGCCACACTAGCCACAGAATCTAAAAAGGATACCCCAGCTGCAGAGAAAGGCGAAGAAAACTCTGGTCTCCTGGACTCAATTATAAACTACTTTCAAGAGAAGACGATTGGATCACAAGAAAGCCTCGATAGAGACACAGACACCGACTTTCTGACCACACAGATGAAAGAGATAGAGACCACTTATCGGTCTAGGAGTGTGTCCTCGCCATCGTATATGACATCATCATTACCTCATAGCCACACCCACCACCAATCATCAAGAAGTCAGAGCACAACAGAACGAGGATTGCCGTCAAAGTTCGCTCCATTGGTAGAGTCTGCTGAAGAATTAGCGACGAGTCCTTACACAAGAATCAGTATCTATGACGAGTGTCCCACAACGCCAAATGTTACAATAACATTCAAAACAGGTGAACGCGTGACGCCAGCTGAGACAATCTTTTCATTTTCACGCGACAATTCCTCACAAGCAACGGGAGAGAATGCCAGGCAGCAGCAGGACACCAAGGTTGAGGCTAAAAATGGCGGAGAGAGCAAGCATCCCGGGGTGGACGTTGCAGAGAAGGCGAGAGTTGGAGGAAGCAGGATCAGCGTCGTGTCGATGCCGGGTGGGACTAGAGAGACCGAGACAGAGGGAGGAGGAAGATGGAGAGGGAGAATGAGGGAACGGTTTTTCAGCTACTCGGCCGGCGATTACGTCAAGATGCATCCCAGCTCCACATCAACACTAACCAACACTAAGAACTTCTCACATTGCACTTGTGTGTGTGTGTGTGTGTGTGTGTATTAACTTGCATGGCCATAGACAATACACGCACCAGAGCACTTGGCAGAGCAAGCAACCTGCGGACATAATAATAATGCCAAAATCTTAAAAATTACCAAATTTGTACAAATAAGACAGAAAAAAATTGGTTGAAAAGGGGGGATAAAGTACAATTTGTTCGTAGTGATCAAAGCTTTCGTTTTCTGCAATGGCTTCCACCGCCGCTCTTTGGGTGAGAGAAGACATTGGTGGCCAGGGTGGAGAAATAGGGTTCGGTGATCTGGGAGAGAGGAACTGACTTCTGTGAGGAGAACTGGCTGACCGGAACCCAGCAGTCGTCAGCACTGGCTGGAATTGATATAGAGCAAAAACACGGTCATGCGTGCTATTATAGTGACACAATTAGGCAGAGTTCACAATGATTATGTCGCATTGCCCGGTCGCGTCGTGCCATGAAGGATTCCATCCTCGCGATGCGGGAGCGCGGCACGGTGTGTTGAGGCAATGTGACATTGTCAATCTAGCCTTAGTAGAAATCAGAGGTTACATGTGGTATTCTTACAGATGTGGTGTCCACCTGACAAGTAGTTCATCTTCTGCTAAAAGAGACCGCCTTCGACCCAACACCTACAGTTGCACATAGAGCACAATAATCATAATAATTATGGCAACTTATGATGTCACAGCATTTTCTGCATAGGAATAATATGTACCTTCGCATTTAGAGTAATGCATAGGCCTTTGGAAGAGTTCGGGTCTTGCATTAGTTTATTGCAGGTCTGACGAATGACGGACATCATTCTGCGATCCCACACGTCTGCGTGGATGTAAGCACCTGTAGCACGTCACGTGACAGTCACATGACCTGAACGACTTGGTGTCAGTGACTCTAACCGTTGTAAGGGGTTGGGTAGAGCGAAGAGAGAGATATGGAGCGTCGCGGAATCCGTATTTTTAGACTGAGTGGCTTTTTACGACCCTGTCAACAAACAAAAACTAATATATAGATTGCCAGTTACAATTCTTTGAGACTTACTATTCTTTGCCTATTGTCTTCACTGCTGTCATAAGAACTATATATGAGAAGAAGAAAAACTCTGAAACGTATCATAAAAACACCAGTCTTAACTTCTCTGCCATTCTGTAAGCAGGGGTCTTACCTAAGGACACGCGTGTGAAATGAGGACATAATACGTCTAAAAAGAGCACATTTTCTTTCCCCAAAGAACAGCTCTTGCATGCAATTCAACCCCTGAAATAGGGACATCTGAGACTGAAGTTCTGTCCCATTAGTGTCCGGATTAGAGGGGTTCCACTGTATATATATATACCTGTCAGTGGGGATTTCAAATCTCTGGTGGTGATGACGACGAGGAGGGGAATTAGAGTACAGATGGTTGAGTGGGGAGTAGGTCTTGGGGACAAACTGCGACGAGTGGACTTGTCTGCGTTGTTGCATCTTTCCACCTCCTGCACACACACACCAAGAGAAAATCACGGTCATAATAATAGCTGGAGACAACTCGATTAAGGTTGCAACGTTTGAGGATGGTCATAATATTTACGGACAAGCATTAGCAAAGTGCGCTTCTTATTACCAACCAATACAAGCCATGTAAATGTGTAACAACCATAATTGTCTAAGAGAGAGAGAGAGAGAGAGAGAGAGAGGGGAATAAGAACAGTATACAGCTACATCATGAAACCACAATTTTCTGTAAGAAAAGAGAGAGACAAGGCAGAGGGAGAATGGGAGTAAATACAGTGGGGTTTTTAAAACAGAGAGGTGTACAGTAAATAGCTGTACAGTAGCAACAGGCACCTCGTGTAGTCTTGGTGCTATTCTGTCGCGGGTGGTGGGAGGTAGGGGAGGAAGAGCTGGTGGCTGGAGGAACCGATGGCTCCAGATGTCTGTTGACGTGTCGTTGGAGGGCTTCTCGTGTGTTGAAAGACATTATGCAGCCGTTCATTATGCATTTGAACGGGCGGTCCTACAGTATAATGCACATATTGCTCAATAGAGTTCAGAAAATCTATTTTATGGATGGAGGCAAAAATTTCTGTTGTCCATGCATGCTCATGAAATGCACAACAGAATGCTTTGGGTCAGCATGCATCATAGACGGTTCAAGGGAATGTCATACAGAATTTTCCACTAACACCTACATACATTGAGGCTTACCTTTGTGTGAACTTGTTGCACGTGACGCTTCAGCCATTGAATAGAGAGGCTGGGGACGTTGAAAACCTTGCATTTCTCCCACTGACACACCACCACGTCTTGAGACTAGGGAACATTATGGAGAGACGGAGGCCCCGTGTGACACGTCGCCCGTTACGTACGTAGAAACGTACCTCTAGCGGTTCGACGTGCGCCGTCTGTACGTGTCTCGCCAGCTCTTCGACGCTCCCGAACTCTGTACAGTTCTCGTAGGCTTCGCACCCGGTCCACCTGCACAGGAGCGGCCCAGCAGAGGTCTTGGTTTTCGAGGCCGCTAGCCCCGGGACGCCGCACGGAGCAGACATAGCGAGAGACGACGGTTTTTTAAATCTCTCCAACTAATGCGCCCCCCGGAAATCAGCGGTTTTATACCAAACAAGGCGCTTAGCAAATAAAAATGTTACACGCGCACGCGCTAAAGCCTGTGTTTGTGTTTCTTAGGTGCAGGCAGCAGCTCCTCCGCCATTTCTTCTTCTACGAAAGTTTCTCTCTTGCTTTTTCGCTTCTTCTTGGCTATCTTGGGCTTTGTTTCCGCACCATCAGCAATTGTGCTGTTATGGTGACCGTTGATGTACTCCACGGCCACTTCCATGGGACCAACACCAACCAAATCATCACCCCTCTCTACCTCCTTTCCCCCTGAGGCATCAATCTGCTCTTTCGACTTAGTTTTCTTCTTTTTCTTCAAGTCACCATTTGGAAGACAATCAGCCACAGTGGCCTCATCAGCAGCACGTTTCAGTTTTTTCCTTCTTTTTACGACAAACTTCCATTTCTTCCACAGCTGTTGGTGTGCTATCATCATCTTCTTCAACTTCAGCACTCCTGGCTTGCATAGTCTCAACCTCTCCTTTGTGTTTCCGCTTCTTCTTCTTCTTTGTCCGGCTTTGCTCAGAATCAATGTCGCAAGTTTCCACGCTCTCTTCAACTCTCTTCTTCTTCTTCTTCTTCTTGGTCTTTGTCTGGACTTGCTCAAAATCAATGTCGCAAGTGTCCACACTCTCTTCGACTCTCTTCCTCCTTTTTGTCGTCTTTGTCTGGTTTTGCTCAAAATCTGTGTCTGGAGCATCGCAGGTTTCCACACCCACACTCTCCTCAACTCTCTTCTTCTTTTTCTTTTTCTCTTTCTGTGAAGGTTCACCATTATCTGTAACAACACTCCTATCAGCCTCATTTTGTTCGTTTCCTTCCGCTGCAATTACTCCACTGCTACTTTCAATTTCTACTACCGCAGCTGCCTGAGAGAAAGAGAGAGGAAACAATTGTGAAACTGCAAAATGAAGCAAATTGGGTATTTCTCACTGGTTTTATAGCAGTACTGAAAATATCCCACAACTCTCCAAGTGTCGTTTGGTCTCGAACATTGACGCTGTTCTTCACAAAATTCTGAAAGGTGTAATGGCACACATAGACGATTTTAGATTTTAGAATCTGCGCTCACTTCAAATTTTGCCCTCTTTCGGGGAATGTTTGGATACTGTGCAATCCTCTCCAGCAACCTAGCAATCCTTGGATTCACCTTTGTACCATCTGCCATCAGTCCTTGTATCCTCTGCACGATATTATAAACGCAAAGACACAAATTGTATAAGCAACTGCAGACTGATCTTCCATCAGTAGAAAAAAATCCCTTCTAGCTAGCTGACAAAATCCGAGCTACAGACATAAAATAACGCGAATCAACGTACGCAACTAATACCTCTAGCCATTCTTGCTGCTTTTTCTCTCCCTTTCCTCCGCCTCCCGCCTTCCCGCTCTCTCTAAACAAGCCTCCCTGGTACTTTTCAGCCTCAGAGATACACTTGGTGTGGCCGGCGTATTCGTCTCCGTGGAAATCTCGGCCGCAGTCCATGCAGGAGAGGACCTCGCAGCGCGGACACTCGCTCTGGTAGTGTTTCTCCACCTGGTTCTTCTTGAGAGACGAGCCACAGGCGTTACAGGTGAAGAACACCATCTTCGACGACGTGCACGAGGTAACCTTTGACCTCACGTGGTGAGTGCGCGCCCGCCGGCCGGATCGATCTGCATAATTGCCGAGCGCGTTCATGAACAAAAAACTCTTCCCATTTATTATCACCTCTATTATTCTTGAATGTTTCATGATTATCTTATTCGACATATTTCCCTTGGGTGCTGGTTGTTTTAAACTTGCTTCAATACCCTTTATAATGTAGTAGCATATTTCATGCCTAGATGTAGATTTAAAGCATTTAAGAGGCCTCAATGGAAGCAGGAACAGTTTTGGACCTATATGTTGCCTCTTATTCCACCAGTCTGGTGTATATCTTCGCATTTTGGTTTTATTATAGTTGCCTGGACATCCTTTGTTCGTCACAGTTCTGCTTTTACTGTATTCTACATTTTTGTCATCTCTGTTATGTTCATTGTCATGCGGCAGACATACAGACTTGTTGTGCATTGGTGGTATGCACTCAAGCCCAATGTGAATACAGAAGAAGAAATAGAACGGATTATGGAAGAAGATGGAATATCAATTCCAGCCATTTGGATCACTCGATTTGTTGGAGCCATTCTTGTCCTTATTTTCACCTACCTGCTGTTTGGTCTATGGCTCCTACCAGTTTCAGAAGTAGTTGAAGATGCCCCAGTCTATCTAAATGATGCCCTCCAGCTGGTATTCATTGTGCTCGCTGCTCTGATTTCATATGAGCTGATTTCTATAAAAGACCAAAAATCTACACATACCATAAATAGCTAGTGTGTATTGCAACTGACCATTAACAAATAATGTGTGTGCTCTGATCTGTATAATATAGTATAAATGACATTTGATATGTGTGTGTGATGCAAAAGTCCATGCGCCTGCAACACTGCTGTCTACAGTCTTGGCCTCAGTCACTGCACGATTATCGTTGTCACTATAATAACTGTTTCTTCATCAATTCTCTCTGTTCCCCCTTCATTCTCTCCTCTATCTCTAAGACGAGTCCTCTCTCCTTGTTCGTGAGATTATTCGATGATGAACTGTGTAGTTCATTAATGGGCTGTATTCATCCTTTCTGTAAGAACTCGGAGATCTCACTTACCATGCTCTGCTCGGCTCTCTGTGAGAATATCAGCTGTAGAAGGTCTGGAACTAGAGCAGCAGGAGTCAACCACTCCACTGGCACCTGGATCCACCTCCATAGAGATATGAAACAGATTTCTCAGCCCATACTGTTAGCTAAAGCTAATCGGTTACAGACACACTTAGAACCAGCCTGGCTCTAAAGACCAGTTTTGGAATCTATAATTACAGACTCCAAGTCGCAGTCAAAACATAACCAAAATAAGGCGTGACATGTCGTTAGAGGTGCTGCTGTTAGGGGAATCGCATGTTCCTGAGGCACTTTAGTAGTAGCTTCTGTAGAAAAGATCTCGGATTCCAATCTCACATATGACAGGTTTTAGCACCAAGGCCTGATGAAAACATTTCCAGAACATGCCTTAGAAATGCTATGGCTGGTTAGTAGGAATCTGATGCATGAAGCTGCCAGTCCCAGCAAGGCTTATACTCTTACATTAAATGCCTTAGAAATTTGTACTATAAAACTGCAGACATTCCGCGTTTCAATTCCTCTGAACCAAGCGTGCCTTGATATTAGGAACCGTAGTTCAGAGAAACGAGCTATAGAGACGAGTGTGGGAGGAAAGATTACACTCTTGCTATTATGTTGACGGTTATAGTCTTACGAGATTGGAATATTAGTAATTGCCACACTATTTAACGCATATTTTGACAAACACTACACGTATTTGGTAGCTGAACCATCTACCAACTTCTGAGTAATGCAAGTATCAAATTAACAACTGCGGGTAGTTCTTGGGAGGCAGATTTGCTCGAACGTGGAAAACAGCCATGGGTCCTATAAAAGAGGCCCACTAGTTCAGTCTCCTTAGCACAGCACCTCAAACGCTACATCAAAGGACATCCAAGGAAGAATTAAAGAAGGATAATTTCAGCCTCCACTGCCGAAAAGTGTCGATACGCAATGGCTCGTTTGAGTGTTGGGGTGTTTTGCTGCCTCGTTCTGTTGGGGGCAGTTTCAACTGCCTATTCTGCACCGAGATTTGCAGAAGAAATGAGGATGCCGCAATTTATATACGACACGTTTAACCAGCAATATGACATGGAAAACGCAGCAATATGACGTGGATAACCAGCAATATGACGTGGATAACCAGCAATATGACGTGGAAAAGCAGCAATATGACGTGGAAAAGCAGGAGATACCACAACCACCAGACTTCATGCAATCTCTCTCCATTCAGCAAGAAGAAAATATTATGGCCGATCAACAGCAAGTCAACCAGCAACAGGACAATGCCAATCAACAGTATGGATATGGATATGGGGGCAGGTACAGGCATGGATACGGATCCCACCCACACCAGCAAGAGGAAAATATTATGGCCGACCAACAGCAAGTCAACCAGCAACAATACAATGCCAATCAACAGTATGGATATGGATATGGGGGCAGGTACAGGCATCGATACGGCCACCACCAGCAAGAAAAAATATTATGGCCGACCAACAGCAAGAGGAAAATATTATGGCCGACCAACAGCAAGCCAACCAGCAACAAGACAATGCCAATCAACAGTATGGATATCATTATGGCGGTCATGGTGGATACCACAGGGGTGGTTATGGTGGTGGATACCACCGTTACGGTTAGTATCCACTCTTTCCTCTCTCAAGATGGCGAAACATTGTGATGGACACAAGATTTTTGTAGCTTAGTTCATTATCCTGTACTCATGCGTGAAATATGTAGATTCATGTAGAAAGAAAAAATTTTCACGGCTTACTCTCTCTGCAGCAAAAAAAAACAGCTTCTGCGTGTGACTCAAACCCATGAAACTCTGCTCTTTGGGCAGAGTGCTCTACCTACTATAAGCTATATACCAGGGCAGCTCAGTCAAATCAAACCTACAATACAATACAACACAAGACTGAGGCAAACCCCTCAACGTCAACACTAGTGTCGCGAGCCACCGTCTGGGAAAATTTCCTGGATTACGTTTGGCCCTCAACACATAACAGAAACTCTCCTTGAATGAAGCAAAAGAAGCAGGGTGTGTAAAGTAAACACCAAGGACATGCACCCCGACACCCCTGCACAAAAATTATTATCATCGTCCCACAGCGTGTCGCCAGTGGTTTTAATTATTGTGTATCCGCTTACAGTAAGTATATGCAACACCTGACTAGCAATGTAGGTCTCTTCCAACAGTAACCCGAGATGCAGACACATCAGGACTTGTGGGTGATCCTCTACTGTCACGTATCCACTCCCTCCCTCCCCCCCAACACTATGCATAGCAGTGTAACATCATACCACAGTGTATCACCATAGGAATGAACTGTAGGATGGTTTTGTGTGTATAGTGACATTAGATGGGTGTGTGTGATGCAAAGGTTTATGTCTCTGCATCACTGCTGTCTACGGTCTTGGTCTCAGTCTCCACGCGATTATCGTTGTCACTAGTGCCTTTTCTTTCTTCTGTTAGGGTCGTTTTATCTTCAACCTCTTCCTTTACCCCCCCTTCATTCTCTCCTTCTTTTCTCTCTGTGTGCTCTAACACTTCTTCGTCGTCTCCCTGCTCCTTCCTCTCTCCCTGCTTGTGTGCTGCCTTTTCTCCTTGGGTCTTTATTTCTTTTTCTGCCGTTTCTTCTGTTTTCTCTCCTTTCCTCTCTTCCACTTCCTGTCCAAGTTTATGTCGCTCTCCCTCCATCTTCCTCTCCCCACCATCTCCAATACCACGCCCTGCCACCAGACTGTCGTCCAGAGCTGTTTCGTCTTCTTCGGGGATAGTTTCAAACACGGTCGGAACCAAGAGTCGACTTCTGGAGCTAACCGGCTTTAGTGAGTCAGATCTCTGCTCCTGTTCATCGAGTGAGGACTCGTTCATCGAAGAATGGGTTATTGGTTGTGAGGGAGACTCGTTATGATAGGGGTCACCCCCTTGATTGCTGGATTGGGTCTCAGTCTGGGTAGTTAATAGAGGGTCCGGTGGTGATTGAGCAGACTCACTTTCTATGGACTTCTTTCTGTGCTTCTGCAACGATATATCCAACTAGTGTCTTTGACATTGCAAGGGAAATTCCACTTACTCTTTTCTTCTTTGACCTGCTCTTTTTCCTCGCCCTCCCTCCCTCGACAAGAGATGACCCATCTGCCCCACCCACAATGACCTCTGACCTCTCCTCCCCCTGCTGCAGAGCTATCTCTCCTGTGGTCTTGTTCAACCAAAACACTCCGAATTTCTTTGACTCCAGCTCAATCCACTCCTCCTGCACAGAGGATTAATGTTCTCAATCAGGTAATAATAATACCTCCACAAACAGTAAAAAAAACTCACATAATGCGTGGTTTTTAAAAGAATATGGTAAAGGGATTTTTCTCTTTGTTTCTCATAAAGAGGAGCTCACCACGTCAGGGTAGGCATTCTGATAGATCATGAGCAGGAGAGGGTTGCCTACAGCTGGGAACAGGGCTAGGTCCATCTGGCCACCTGTCTCGAACGTCAGGGACTGGTATAGCCCTAGCAGCTCTTCCATCTGACCACGGTACACCCTAGAGGTCACTTGAGGAGACGCTAGGAGCTGCAAGAGACCATAATTCCACTGAAATTTCAATGTTGCATGAAACTAACGTCGAACTTCTGATAAAAGACATTTCGACAATTATAAAAAAACCTCTCAATAAGCGACGCACTTTGTGGTCTCAAACATTCCCTTTTGCATTATTCTAGCATATACCTCTAACGACAGGAAAACCTCCCATTAAAGGGACAAACAATGTCCAATGTGTCCATTATTCACAGGTTTATATATACGTACATTGTAGAAGTCTTCATAGTCGATGACTCCATCCCTATCGGTGTCTGCAGTCTCAAAGAAATCCACCAGAGAATATTCAAACACTTCGTCCTGGAAAAAGCAAAAACAGAAATTCACATGCCATTAGATTTTGGAGGGAGAAGACACTCATACAATTAGTAGGATGCTGTCAAGTGGGACTTCCACTCTCAAGCATTTGAAATTTTGCAAAATGTTTCTCATAAACCTTTTGCTACCAAACACTGGTATGGAGAGCCAGTAATCAAAAGAAAAAATTCAGAGAGGGAAGAGAAAGAAGGAGGGAGAATGAGACCTTGAGGAAAGGTCTGTATTCCTCGGGACGGCCGCTCTGGAGCCTCCCAGTCAACTTGTTGAGGTAGATCACGCCCCCTGACACCGGATACATCTGCACCCACTCCTCCTCCACATAATACCCATAGTATTGCTGCATAATAATAGAGACATAGTATTGCTGCAGGTATGACCTATCGTAGTATATACTCAATAGTACTGTTATTAAAGAGTGTAAACCTAATGCTGCAATTATTGACAGAGAGATAGTAAACCTCGACCCTAGCTATGAAAGTAAGCTTTAGGACATTGAGACTGTAGTAAAGCCACACAGCCATGGCTTGTTGATTGCACATTAAATCCCTAGCAAAAACTGCTCTTGGAGAAGAAAGATGTCCTTATTAGAGAGCTGTCTTCATTTCAAGCAAGAAATCCTTTGTGAGGAACCAGAGGTGTCCTCGTTCAAAGATGGCATCCACTGTACGTATTAATGCCTCACACCCACCATGCTCTGCTCTGCTCTCTGTGAGAATATCAGCTGGAGAAGTTCCGGAACTAGAGCGGCAGCTTCTCTGTAGTCCACCACTCCACTGGCACCTGGATCCACCTGAGAGAGATGTGAAACATAGAGTTAGAACTACGTATGATGTCATAGGTGGGTGTCAATAAAAAGGCCAGTGCACGTCAAACACACAATTCAATGGCAAATGTGTTGGTCCTGTTGGTTGGTAACACGCATGCAATACCTGAGAAGTGACGTAAGTTTGTTCGTTTTCTTCCAGCTGTAGCCCGAGATCAGGAGACGTAAGAACTTGCAAGAAGTCCTCTACTGTGATATATCCAGTCCCTCCCTCACCCTCAACACTACAGCAGTGCATGCATGTATGTATGATATGTACACATGATACATGAGCTCATATGAACCGCTCCATTGGTAAAGAGGCAGGCGTATAATGTGACTATAGCTAACTCCCACACTCAAGTCACTACTTTACGGTGTCTCACAGTTGGTGAATAGGCTGCAGGAATGCAAGGCCAGCAGTAGTTCAGAGAAATATTATACAGGTGAGTGAAGAGGAATGAGTTTAGAGTTACGGTAACAAGATGTGGTTATCTACCTGAGGAGGGCATCAATTAGAATCTTTGCGAGCTCCTGCTTGGCTTGGTCGCCCTCGGCAACAAGGTCCTGCTGCTGATGTGGTGCTCCAACAACGGGCAATCCTTGTTGCGTGGGGAGAGGAGATTCAGGGCGTGGTGGGAGGGGCAAACCCTTTGTTACTGGCTCGTCAGGGTCCAATCCTGTTTGTGGAGGAATTTCCCTCTTCTCGTCTTCCTCGTGAGTGGGTGTGGTTTTCATTTCTTCTCTCACAGTGCTCTCTGTATACAGTAAGTTTCACTGATTAGGTGTAAATTTCATCGAGCTACAGTAGCTAAGTGGCCTTATTTCATTCTGTGGCCCATGTACATAATATGTTGGCATACCAGGTCGCGGGTCTTGAATTCCCTTTGTCAGTTCTTCTCTCCCTTGCAAAGGTTCACCGCTTGGTTCTCTGTCTTTCTCTTCCGCTCTCTCTCCTTCTCCCTCACTCTCTCCCTCTCTAGTAACTCTAGGGGATGTGGTGACCTTTCCCATCTTATTCTCCTGCAGCCGGTGAGAACATAAGCTCACCTCACTCGCCATAATTGGGCACCCCTATTTTCTTTGGTGATTATCTATTGTATCTATACCTGAATGTGAAGTTTGGGCAATGTTTTGAGCTTATCGTTGTCCTCTTGAGAGGTTTGCCGATATTGGGAGGGTGGTGGAAAAGACTGAGAGATGGACAAACAGCCGCGATAGAGGAGAAAAGTAAAGAGAAAAAGAGATTATCGTATGTGGGGAGAACTATAGAATGGCCTTACCTGTGAGAGCACGCTCCGTTGTTTTTTCTTTGCCCACTGTAATTTCATAGCTACCATTCTGCATACAATCAATTGCCCATTATAGCATTTAAACCATAAGCCGCTCATAACACAGCTATAATATATCTGTTACATAACACTTTTCAAGCTGACCTGTTGTTAATCTTATCTGCTTCACGATGCCAGTGAGCCGTCTACACACACACACACACACACACACACACACGAATCAATCAAGATAACAACTTATTACGCTATACTTTCTAACCCTTCCGTAGGCTTTCTCGTATGCTCGTATTTCTGCCACCTGTTGCTGGACCCTGAGAGCGTTCCTGCGGGCTTGCTCCTGTAATCTGGCCTCGTCCATTGCTGCCTCCAACTCTGCCTTCTTCCGCCTCAGTTTCCTGCACGTCTCCTCTCTCTCTTGCTGCATGCATATGTCAAGAAACAAAGTGAGGTAGCAAGCCGCTTTCACGTGCACACTCATCATTTACTAAGTTATCCACATTCACAAAATGAGCTTGCTTAAGCTGTTAAAGCGTGAGGACAATGGCACACAACTCCATCACCTCTTGCTGTCGTATGATCTTTTTCGTTTTCATCTCCTGCACCTGGCTCCACTGCTGCTGCCTGTATTCGTGTCTGGCGACAGAGTCCTGGTAGGTCCGGGGAACGTTGAATGGCTGGCACAGTCGCCCTAGTCTCTCCTTCTCCCTGCACTCCAGTTTCTGGTGAGTACCAATGTGTAGATAAGAAACATTAATTGTACGGAACCACTCTATTGCATACAAGTGATGACGAGAGTGAGATAATGGAGAGGTGGAAAGAGAACGAGGTTTTACTGACTTGTGCTAGCATCTCTTTTCTCTCAAGAAGCTCATGGGCTCTTATCTTCTGCCGCTGCTCTTTCGTCGTAGCAACCACCTTCAAATCGTCCGTGATCTGTCCGTTTCAACAGGAGATGTTCAAATTAGTGATAGATGCAGGCCAACGGATTTTCTTACCAAGCCAAGATTGATGAGGTGTGATCGAAGACGTTTGTTGTTCAGAAACAACTTTCGACAGTGCGGATCATTGAGACTGTGGGTAAATGACAGCAAAATACTCATTCATTAGCTCATTGTTGAACAGGCAATTTGGATTTATGGGAAGATAATACTGATTGAAGTAGACTTAGTCGGGTATATAATTTTATACTGAACATGCAGTATGCTTCAAGTCTTGAAGTCAACCACTGAACAGTTAGCTATGAGGCAAAGCAAGGTCAGAAAACAAGGTCTTACTCCCTCCATCTTATGTGTGTACTTTATTTAGTATAGCTCCTAACTATGGTGCTCATTGCAGAGATAGCTATAGCCACCTGTTGTATCCCACGGTGTGTAGGGGACTGCTGAACTTGGCCGTGTTTCTACCGCTCAGTAGGCGGCCTTCCTTGTCGAACACGTCGTCGTACATTGCAGCGTCGCTGAAGACCGGATGCGGTATATCCTGTCGCGGAGTCCCCCTAGACGACAGAGACAGTTTTGTAGCAAACCCGAAGCATAACTAACTGTCTGTGTGTGTGTGTTGCAAGTATTGTGTTGGTGTGTGTGGTAGTGTGTCGTACACGTATGCAGTATAGCTGGGCTCGGAGAGGGATCTTCTGCGGGTCTCGACACGCAGAGACGGGCCCGCTGCAGCGTGGTGCCGCATGGCACGAGAGCTGGTCACCCGCGTATGTGAAGTGCTGCGGAGAGACAAGAGGTAGAGACGTTTTATTTCCGCATGCGCTTGGAGCCCCACCCTCTCTTCTAACCGCGTGCGCAAAATTCACTTACGGCAGCCGTGGCAAATGAACACCTTCAGTTCGACTCATTTTCCCCAAGATTCTTCAATCTCTATCGAGATCATGAGCTCACACAACAAATTTCACACTTTCAACAGGATGTACACCCTTCTCTATAGCAACGCCTTGTCACAACAAGGTCACGTGACCATCATACGTCATAGAACAATTCATGAACGTGAATGTCAAGTCATTGATGAAAGTCATGGTGTGAAAAATTACTGTTACCACTTGATAGTCAGTGCACTGATGAATTTTTCCACTTCGTGATATTGAGTGTGCAGCATTTCGTGGGCTTTAGCACTGTCTTTACCACCTAGCCACTCACTATATAAGACGAGGGAAAGATGGAAGCACGGAGAAAGAAAAAGCAAGGGAAAAAGGAGGGAGAAAGAGGGAGAAAAATGACAAGTAAAGGAGAGGCGAAAGAGGGAGAAAGAGGGGATAAAAGAGTGAGAATTAAGAGGGATATGTACATGAACGAAGTGAAAAAAAATTAACAAAAAGAAACAAAAAAAACGAAGTCTTAAACCTCCTACCTATAAAGTTTCTCGATCTCATGGTTCTCTTCAGGTCTTCTTAGCCTAAACAAAAACACAATACAGTGACTATTTTCTCACACACACTGTTATATAATATTCATCTCTCACGTGACAGAGTTGTAGAGGCTGTCGACTTTAGCGAGGACGTCTTTTGCTGTCTCCTCCTCACTGGGTCGGATCTGGGCCCCACCATTCAGACAGCCTGCAGCAGCAACAGTAACCGCCAAAGTGGAGGGGAAACGATGGGATTAGAAGCGCGTTGTGGATGGGGCCAGTTCGAATTTGTTATCTCGACTTAATTGGCGATCTTGGATCTAGTATCATCGACTAATAAGAATCAAATTGATTCTACGGTATTGTGACTTGTCTAGGCCTAGGAATACAATTTCAGTTTCAAAATCAAGGCAGAGTTAATGTAGAAAAGAGAAAAAGACAAAAAGTGAGAGCATTATAAGAGAGGAAAGAAGGGGTAGAGGAGAAGAGAGAGGTTCAAATCCAACCTGAGGGACAAGCCATGACTTCCACAAAGTGATACGCGCACTTCCTTCTCTTCATTTTCTGGACCAGGTTCTGAATGTTCCTGAAACCATAGGCAGCTGCAAACCTCAACACCGGCTGCCCACCTACCTGCACAACAACACAGAGATTTTACCAACACATGGGAAGACATGGATCAAGTCATTACGCACATTGCATGTATACATAAATACACTTTTCAAATTGCTAGGTGTTTCTTTGTGAAATACATATTTTCAAACCTCGAGTGTGACTTCGCGGAAATCTCTGTTACGAAGAGTTTTATAAGTCACTTCTTTCACATCCTGTCCATACAGCTGGTATATGTATTATATATACACCTCCAGATAAGAGATAAAATTCATCACTGAGAATTATTCGTACCTCATATGCTGCATACTTCAATGTATATTCCAGGTAGCCACCCTATAATGAAAATGCATAATAGATCCCTATACAAGTTATACATTAGGTGACTTTGTGTCACATACCGAGCCACCTCCACCATGTCCATAGTACGCCCCCTTTTCTGAGCTGGAGAACCTGTCACATGACATGAGAGGTTAGTCACGTGACGTCAAAGGTTTTCAGACAATAAGTCACATGACTAACGGTGAGTCCAAGGGGAGGGGAGGGAGGGAGGAAAAATCGACTTCTCTTTCTTTAAACATCTTCTCCACTTCAACTGCAGCGATAGAACGTATTTCCCAAATAACCCCTTGCACACCATTGCCACTTAACTCTTTAAACACTGGGCACTGATTTTTTCCTTGCACCGTTTTAAAAAACCTATATACCTGAAGTAATGACACAATCGACATCCCTAGTTCGGTACAGGTCGCTATAGAAATCACTTCTCGAAGCTTCGAGCTTCTTGTCGTAGCACATCATGACGCACACGTGGTAGATATCACTTGGCCTGTTTTGAAACAGAAACCACTATAATAATAAACAAAAAATGTTGACGGTGGTGCCATTTTAGAGTGATTTACACCAAAATACCAATAATTTTCCCCTTCAAATTAACTCTTCAAAAAAGATATATATACCCTCACACCAACTATATATATAGAGCACATGGTAGACAATTGCTATCAAAGGCAGAATTAAAAAACACTAAATTGCAAGTGTGACTCCCAAAACATTATAATAATATAGTTAAAATCTTACGTCTTGCTGATGGAGTGTGACTTTACCAAGGAGCCCATTATCTGCTGAGGACTCTTAGTTGTATTGATGTACGGGAGGATGTAGGTCCCGTGGGTCTTCTCAGCATAGCATACCCACCCTGAGAGGGGGCAATATGGGATATAGTGGAACCTCTCACAATAGGACTGTTTACAATGGGGTGTATATATATATATATATGCTGCCCAACTGCTTTCACTCCAATAGCTGATTATACAGTGGAAACACCTCTAAGATTAGGTCACTGGCACTTTTTTTCATTCCCCAAGAACAGTTCTTGCTTGCAATTTAACCCCTGAGATAAGGACACCTCACTAATATGGACACTTTCTTCTGTCCCATTGGTGTCTGGATTAGAGGGGTTCCACTGTATAATGCTCAGGACACCTCACTAATATGGACACTTTCTTCCGTCCCATTGGTGTCTGGATTAGAGGAGTTCCACTGTATAATGCTCAGGACACCTCACTAATATGGACACTTTCTTCTGTCCCATTGGTGTCTGGATTAGAGGAGTTCCACTGTAAATCCATATAGTCTAAGGCACTTCAAACTCATTTCCAGAAAAATCTCACCGGGACAGGCCGAAGTAAGCATTGGGAGAGAGCATTTGGCCGTAGAGTTACGAAATCTCCTCACAAACTCGCGGGCACTGTAATTATCAAGAGAAAGCAAAATTATAGTGCTAAAGGGAAAAGGTTTATAGTTAGTAGGGCAAATATTTTGTATGCATGCAAGAACTGTTCTTGGGGAAAGAAAAGATGTCCCTATTGAAGAGGTGTCCTCATTTCAGGGGGTGTCCCTATTGAAGAGGTGTCCTCATTTCAGGGGTGTCCCTATTGAAGAGGTGTCCTCATTTCAGGGGGTGTCTTTAGAACATTACCTTTCAATGAGAGCGAAATCTCTGGCAAAAGTCAGATCAAAGACGTAGTGAGCTCCGATGTCTTTGAAAAAAGTCACCAGCTTTTCTGCCGCCTATTATCAATACACACAATACGTAGGTGGCTGGTCCAGTGTGTACTCCACATTGGCTTGCTATATACCTGCTGGACTGTGAGGTTGAATTTGGCAGCAATAGAGGCTCTGGCTTGTGGGGATATGGACACCACAATCACTTTTCCTTCCCCTCCTCTTCCCTCCTGCCAGACAGACAAACAAGTGGACAAACAGACAGACAGACACACAAGTGGACAGACAGACCGACAGACAGACAGACAAGTGGACAGACAGACAGACAGACAGACAGACAAACAAGTGGACAGACAGACAGACAAACAAATCTTTGGGGTGCACAAAATAGAGGAGAGAAAGAAGAACACTTGATCCAACGGAACCGAGGCTCTTTCGTCTGTTTTATTGTGCGTTTCATAATGTATTCTTGAAACTGGTGGGCAAAAAACAACAAAAACCTGTTTCAGTTTCTTGTTTTCCTCGGCCACCCTGTAAACCTCTTCCTGACTCTGCTGTGAGATGAGAACACTTTCGGCTGATGTCACACATCCACTGCATGTATCCAGTGGGAAATAAGGAGACAACAATTTGCATTGAGTCAGACACAAGAAAGTTAAAAGTGTGTGTGGGGGAGGCGAAGCGGATGCCTTCACACAAATTTGTGGAGTGTCCATATTAGTGAGGTGTCCTGAGCATTATACAGTGGAACCTCTCTAATCCAGACACCAATGGGACAGAAGAAAGTGTCCATATTAGTGAGGAAGTGTCCTCGTTTATGCAGCAAAAAAACTGTTCTTGGAGAAAGAAAGGGTGTCTGCATTAGTGGAAGAAACTATTCTTGAGGAGAGAAAAGGTTTCATATCATGTTTTCATGTTACTTTTGTTAGCTCACGAGGTTCATATGAGAAATCAGGAACTCGTACTAACAAATCTGATTGGTCGATTCGAATTAGCTATGCACTAATATAATACAGACCTGCAAGCCAAGCAGTCATTCAATGATATTGTTGCCTTCTCTAACACCACTTCAGATCCTTCCTGAAATAAAAAACCATTCCCAACATATTATATAGCTTCAAGACGCTGCTTTAAGAGTAACAACCTCATCTACTTGGGAGTATGTCCCATCAGGTCCTATCTTGATCGAGGCAACTCCCTGAAACAGAAAAAGGTTCACCGGAGGTTTACACAATATGGTTTGATAGTTATTCGCACCTTTCCCGGCTTTTTCTCGACTGTCACCGGCTTCACGCACGCCTGCAGAGCGGAAGAGTGGAAATAGACGTTCGCACATCTCAGACGGTGCGCATTAAATGGAATAGACCGTCTATTCCGCAAGAATTCGGCGCGTAGGAGCTCACCTGCGACGGAGTTATAAAGTCGTCCAGATCTGTCAGCTTTAGAGCTCCACTAAACCCTGCCATCCCTCATAAACCCAATGGCCGGCAATGCAGCAAGATCACCGGATATCAGCTGCGAATGACGTCATTTGTTTGAAAACCACGCCCACCGCTTGTGACGTCACGACAGGGAAGGAAAGATTTTCCTTATTCGGTGCTCCAGCAAACAACAGTGACAACCGCAGCGTTCGTCTCTCTCTCTCCGTTTCTCCTTCGTCGTGTTGTGCCGAAGCTCCTGCATCATTTACCGCGTGAGTAATAGACTTTACCTGTTAGTTCACTCGGTGATTTTGGCGTAGATTTGGCGAATTTGTGACTTATTCGACGTGTATTAGCTCGCTTCTCGCATATTCGTCCGCTAATTCGTGTAGTTCAAGTGCCAATACAGCCATTAGTATACCAAAAGGACCACTGTACATACACCCTTATGTAGCCAAGACAGATAGGGAGCATTATCTATTGTTTGTATATAGCTAGGTTTTTAGCTAGCTAGGGTGTATCAGTGAGAGTTCATTAGTACTACATAAGAGTTTTTGTGTGTGATTTGTGTCCTGATTACACTTTTCCATTGTGTGTGCTACAATTGGCCCACTTGCCACCATGTGTATAACTTGTGTTGTAACTGTGCCTGTAAAATGATGTTTATAGTTGTTCTTGGTGCTCCATTGTCCCCACGCATGTTACAAGGTGCACTATGACACACTGTGTGCCGCTACTTTTGCTGATGTTATCTTAAACACACCATCTTTTGACTGATTTGTGTTGTTTAGAAACGACGTATATACGTACACAGTTTGCTTGAGATGTTTTGAGGCAATTCGGCAAATATTTGTACACTTGTGCCGTAGTTTCCCGTTTTCAATTTCACTTTTGTGGCTTCTAGTTGACAAATGTAACCCCTTTACTCCAGATCTGACCGATTTAACCCTTTACCAACATGTGGAGAAGTCAAATTGGTTCGAAAGAGGTTAAAACCATCACCCAAACCGAGGACGACGACTGGGAGACGGACCCCGACTTTGTGGTGAGTTAATTAGTAGTGATGTCACTTCCTCGACAACCAATTAATGATGTCACTTCCTGGTGGTCTCTATTTAGAACGAGGTGACAGAAGAGGAGCAGAGATGGGGTTCGAAGACGGTGGAGGGCTCTGCATCAAGAGCGGGCGATGTCAGGTATGCAGGAAGCTTCTTTGTAGAACTTGGAAGGGAGAAATTTTGCGCACGATTTTGGCGGTCAATTTTTGCGGCCTGAATTTTGTTGTAAAAATGATTACATCTTCAAAATTAATAATGGATGAGTTCCTCTTTCCCTCCCTCCCTCCTCTCTCTACTCCACTCCAGTATGAAACAGATCAGGGAACAGGTGAAGAAGGAAGACGTAAACGTCAAGGAAGGATTCACCCACTCCTCCCAGAAAGATGCGGCCAAAGGCTTCGGTGGGAAATACGGAGTCCAGGCTGACAGAAAAGACAAGGTGAGCACTTAATTTTGATACAGTGGAACCCCCGACACTGACGATTTTAACCCCTTTACTCCGACACTGACGAATTTAACCCCTATACTCCGACACTACAAATAACCCCTTAACCCCTTTACTCCGACACTGACAAATTTAACCCGGAGGAAGAGTGTCCAAATTGGATACCAATGGGGAAGAGGAGAGTGTCCATTGATTCAAGGGTTGAAGAATTGCATGCGCAAGTGGAGAGGTGTCCTCATTTCAGCGGTGTCCTTATAGAGAGTGGTTTCACTGTCTTTGGGAGGTGTCCTTTTTTACGTACATGTTATGTGCATAGCTGCCATTCCTAGAATGAAGTCCAAGGGCAAAGTTCAATGAGGCGTGGCTTGTATGTATGTGTGTGTCTGTGTTCCATTCCAGAGTGCCCTGGGCTGGGACCACCAGTCAGAGCTGGCCAAACACGGATCTCAGACCGACGCAGCCAAGGGATTCGGAGGGAAATTTGGAGTCCAGAAAGACAGAAAAGACAAGGTTTTTGAATCTAACGACCCTTGTTATCTCTCTCCCACCTTTTCCTATGTCTCTCTTCCACTTCTCTCTGTTTCCTTCTTCCTTTGCTTGTGTTAAAATGTATTTGGTACGAAGAAGTTTCGGTGAATTTTGGCAGTTTGTAAATTTTTATCTAATACCTCGGCTTATATTATGTAGAAGAGTAAGAAAATCTTTGATGCATGAAAAAATTTACCATTTGCTTATCCAGCCAGCCACACAAAATGTCCTCCACTGAACACACAACTTTCAGAGAAAATGGTTCACAAATTGCGTGATTCAAGAAATTTTTCACCCTAAAAAGGGTATCACAGCTATACTTATAATCATGCAACTTTGGCATTTCTACATGGAGAGGTAAGTAACATCGTGTCTGTGTTCCATTCCAGAGTGCCCTGGGCTGGGACCACCAGTCAGAGCTGGCCAAACACGGATCTCAGACCGATGCCGTCAAGGGATTCGGAGGGAAATTCGGAGTCCAGAAAGACCACAAGGACAAGGTTCTCATCATAATTATCACCTCAAAACCTCTGTCTATACAGGTTCACAAAGTGTCCCTTATTCAGAGGTTTCTCGTGCGTAGAACATACACCTACGTATCCTTTAATCCCTTTCTCTTGTCAAACTCATTATAAAACATCATCATCTTTCCCCTTCTTCTGTTCCCTCTCCCCCTCTCCCCCTTCTCTTCCAGAGTGCAGTAGGTTGGGACTACCAAGCCGACCTGTCCAAACACGAATCGCAAACTGACACGACTAAAGGATTTGGCGGAAGATATGGCGTCCAGAAAGATCGCCAAGATCAGGTGATATATACCTACAGTTTATTTCACAAAAGATTGCGTGAATCAAGAACATTCAGCATGCTATAGAGCTATATACTAGTTCTGAAATGCACAAACAATTTTACTAGCTCCCTCTGTTTTAAACTGTGCGTTAAACAGAATGCATAGTATCCGTGATAATTATGTTACTGTCCGTTTATTTATGTTGGTCTGTCAGTTATATTCCGTTCAATTTTCCCCAGTAAATGAGAGATTTAGAGAACAATTTCCCAAGAAAATGGAGTGAGATCCGATTTAGATTTATCAAAGTGTTTTAACTTGTCTGTTGTACCACCTGTGTGTGTATTGTGCAGAGTGCGTTGGGTTGGGAACACCAGTCAGAGCTCTCCAAACATGGCTCACAGACAGACGCTAAGAAGGGGTTCGGCGGACAATTTGGAGTCCAGAAAGACCACCAGGACAAGGTATGTATATACATGTCTCGACAACTTGGTAACGAGGTAGAAAGGCAAGGCAAGGCAAACAAGTCAACTACACCCAGGACAGCTCTTTCTTTAAGAAGAGCTGCCCTGGGCGGGATTCGAACCCACGACACTCTGCAGTCTAGGCAAGCGCTCCACCAAGTATGCAGTTTGTTACATGTATGTGTAGAACCTCTAATAAAGGAGATGTATAAAGTATTAGCGCCTAGGCCAAAGGACTGGGCTTCCGTTTGGCAGTGGGCGTGGCTGGGGACTTCCCCTTAGGAGGTGAATTTCTTATGGACTTACGGAGGCTCTGGACACAATGTGTCTGTGGCTGGTTACGTGTTATGTTTGGTGTACATAATTATATACAGTGTGTGTGTGTGTACATGAATGTGTGCGTGATTTGTTGAGATTCTATCTGTGATGTGTCTGTGTTCCATTCCAGAGTGCCCTGGGCTGGGACCACCAGTCAGAGCTGTCGGCACATGCCTCGCAGACTGACGCCAAGAAAGGGTTTGGAGGCCGTTTCGGGGTACAAACTGACCGTCAGGATAAGGTCTGTTTTTGACAAACAATTCCCACTCAACAATAGCTGGTGTATGGATGGGTGGCATTGATTTCATTTTCAGTGTTTTAGAGTGCTGAGCTTTAGCCAAAGTGTACTTCGAGCTTCATGCCAAGTTGTTTGCTCCATTACTTACAGTGAAGCCTCTGAATAAGGGGACACCTTTGGGACATTGAAAGAGTCCTTTATTCAGAGGTCATGTCCCGTATTCGAAAACCCTAGTCTATTAGCATGGGACAGAATCAAGTTCGTTTATAGAGGCATAGAGGCGTCCTTTATTCGGAGGGTCCTTTTTAGAAGTTGCACTGTTTCTCTCTCCATCGTATCGTCACAGTCTGCTGGTAGCTATGACGACATGCAGGATGTTGCGGCAAACCTCGCCGAGCTCTCGACGAGGGGTGGGAGGCGGTCAGGCCGGCAGCATCAGAGCCAAGTTCGAGAACATGGGCAACGCAGAGCAAGAGGTGGGCGTGGCACTCAGTCACATGACTCACTGTGAGATAACATGACACACAATTAGAGGACAAATGGCACACCGTAATGTTGGACACGTGACGCACTGTAATGTTGCATAAGTTTGAGAGGTCACATGACACACTTTTTGAGGTCACATGACTGTAATGAGGGGTCACATGATGTGGTAATAATGGCAGGAGGCGTCTCAGAGGGCAGAGGAGGAGAGAAAGAAGAGACAGGAGAGAGAGCAGAGGGAGAGAGAGGAGCAGGAAATGAGACAGAGGGAGGAGGAAGAGAGGGTGAGAGTGTTTTTAAAACACGTTCAGTGGTTGTATCAATGTCTTTGTACAATTTGCATTTTGGTAAAAGTAGCACCTCGCCTTGCCTGACAGTGTAATTATACCTTCATGCCCCCACTAGTGTGCTTTTCTAAATTCTGTGTCCAAGTAATTTCACAGTCTTGAGATATGGTCCGATTTCTTAACTTTAACCTTTTGGACGCCATGGGTATCTTCTTAAATAGGCAGAATTTTATGTACATATAAAGTATTAGTGCCTAGTATTATTTACGGACTTATGGAGGCTCTGGACACAGTTACTGTATGTGCCCGTGGCTGGTTAAGTGTTAACTGTGTGTTATTATTACATGTCTATAGGATGAATACGACAGAGCTCAGACTGAAGAACAGGCAGCTGCTGAAGAGGCAGAGCGTCTCCGAGCCGAGCAGGAGGCAGTTGAGAGAGAGGAGGAGGAAGAGAGGGAGAGACTGACGCTAGAACGGGAGGACGAGAGAGAGAGACTCAGGCTAGAACAGGAGGAAGAAGAGGCAAGAAGGCGGGCAGAAGAGGAAGAAGAGGAGGAGAGGAGGAGGGCACAGGAAGAGGAGGACGAGAGGAGGCGGGCTGAGGAAGAAGAGGAGGAGAAAGGACGCCAGGAACAAGAGCAGGTATGGGTGCAGTGGGCACTATTTAGAAGTAAGAGGGTAGTGGGCACTATTTAGAAGAAAACCGCTAAGGGTGTAGTGGGGAAGTCGAACCATATCCTCAGTCAATATCTCCTTCCTTCACCCTCAGTCTACGAAATACTACGGGACTCAAGAATCATGACTTGCAGTTATTAAAACGTACTGTCTGCCCTAGCCCTACAAAACTCCCTACATAGCCCCATACATCTATGATGCTAGGTACCATTGCCCATCCCTATATATACTAGCCCTAGATTAATAGTGTTCCTAGCCAATCTATAATAATGTGTGTTTTGTTTTATCGTGCAGGACTACGAGCAGGAAGGTGGGTATGGCGAAGGAGAGGATAATATCTATGACACCGCGGCCGACGAGGAACCTCAGGTAATCAATATCATCACGTCGTGAAAGTGAAGTAAAGTGGTTTTGTCCCGTTTCGATCCCCCGACATAAGAAACTCGAACGTGGCTTAGTTCTTGTCTAGTTGCCACTCTCCAAGGCTCGCTGTGAGCCTGACTGAAAGTTTAGTGTTTTGTATGTGCACACCACTCGCTTTAGCACGAACAATTCTACCCTGAAAGTGAAAGACAAAAAGTGAAAAGTGGGCCATATGTGCATGATTGTACTGTAGCTGGGTCATTCCGTGTGTTTTTCTCTCTTTCTGTCATTGCAGGGTGCTGGATTGCGTGCCAGAGCTATCTATGACTACGAAGCTAGTAAGTAAAAAATATATAGTTGTAATAAAATTCATCTACAATTTCTTTTTAGCTGGTGAAGATGAGGTAACCTTCGACCCCGACGAAATCATCGAAAACATTGAGCAGGTAGATGCATGCGTACTGCACACCAGTCAGTCCGGTTTTAAACAGGTTTTCCTAGCAACAACACACTGTGACTTTTAAGTGTCCTATTATAGAGAGGTGACCTTTTATTTAGAGAGTCCTTTTTCAGAGTTATGACTGTATTACTGTACCGAAGGTTTACAATAATGATTGCAGACGCAATAGGATCTGAATCAAGTTTTAAACAGGTTTTACACGCTATATTATACCACCAGTGCCATAATATTATACTCCTCCGCACAGGTTGACGATGGCTGGTGGATTGGCGAGGTGAGAGGTAAGAGAGGTCTCTTCCCCTCAAACTACGTCGAACTTATTTGAATTTCAAAAACTAGAGAACTATAAACTAGTCGTGCTACATTTATTCTTGAGGTGTTTTTTTTGATGTCTTGCAGTTTTAATTTTATGAGTGAGTGTAATTATGTGACGCAAAAATCAACCTCACGGCGTGTAGTAATACATTGTAATGGGTGATCCTATTGGAGCTAACTTTTTACGTGATGGCCAAAGGGATGCGAAATTTATATTTTACAACGGCCAGGTAGTATAATGCTAACTCATTATGCACTGTTGATGCAAAAAAACAATCACACAATACTGTATACAAAAATTCTGCATGCCCATAATAATTATGAATCCACTTAATACTTAATCCAATCCAGCAAGCTTTGTTCGATGTGTTATCGACAGTTCGATCTTATACAGTTCGTGATGTGTGAATGCAATTAAATACACAACAAACAGGAGACATCAATGGTTATTAATAATCATAGAAACCAAAACCGCACGACAAGCAAAAACTGTAGAGGAATCGCGCAAAGAGCTATTTCTACACGCGAGTGAGGGTCTATCAACTACAGCAACCCCCACCGCCGTGTTTTGTGGCCGACTGCTCAGAGTCGTCAGTCACTATTAGCGTACTTCTCTGTCGGGGCTGGGAGGGAGGGTGGGAGGCCGCGGGGGTGGGGCCACGTCGCTGGGACTCTGGAGCTATTGACGACGATGGAGGGTTGGCTTCTAGGATTCCTGGGAGAGAGAGAGAGAGAGGGAGAGATGAAAAAGAGATAAAAAGAGAATGGTATATGGAGGGAATTGGAAAGGTAATTCATTTGAGAATCAAAATAGCCACATTGGTTCTTTGGAAACGATCAGCTCACACACATACGAGAGCAATAAAACAATGCCTTTTGTCAAAAATAACGTGATATGTCTGATCTACTCCCGGCTTCCTTTTAGCTACGGGCAAGCAAAGCCTAAAACCTCACGGCCGCCTACAACAAAGCTTGTTGATGAGTCCAACAACTGACTTTTCGCGAGGTCGAGGAACAGTTCAGTGATTCCCTTGCTCTGCTTGGCTGAAGTGTAGTAGTGTTTGGCTCCCAACCGACTCTGCATATCTGTATGTACAATAAACAACACACGTAGTACTTTGGAGAAATAATCGCAGTTCTCAAAAGCCTGCAAAAAATATGTTGTGAGCCGGCTATAGTTAGACAAACTACTTGCGAAATAAGTTTCTTATTGAGTCACGAAACTTTTCTACCACATTTTGAGGCTGACTCCCAATATTTTTTGTTGTCCTGAATTTGGAGCAACAAAATTTTTCGGGTAAACCACACTTTTTTTGGAAGCACGATGTGGGAATCGTGGTTTGTGGCTTACTCTAAAGCATCTCTCTCGGTAACCGTTCGTTGACGATCCAAATCAATCTTGTTTCCTACGATACAAAGTGTCACTTTGTCCCCCAACATTCGCTTCAGCTCCTTTATCCAGTTTCTCGCCTTGAGGGAGGGAGGGAGGGAAGGGAGGGAGGGGAGGGAGGAGGGAGGGAGGGAGGGAGAGAGGGAGGAGGGAGGAAGGGAAGGAGGGAGGAAGGGAAGGAGGGAGGAAGGTGAAAAAAGAACCAGAGAATGAAACTCTGTAAAATTTCATTCATAACTCTGACAAAATTACGAAAACACTCTCTTAAAGTGACTTTTGCCACAGCTGTCTACACAACACAGCATAAAGCATCGAACACACGTTCATCAAGTACCCTGTATAACTGCAAAGTCAGTAAGCAACAACACAGAAAGCAAAACGCACTGTAAAGAAAACGGCGCAGTTTCCAAAATAATACCTTGTGAAACGAGTCTTCATCGGTGATGTCATAGACAATAATAGCTCCCTGGCTGTCCCGGTAGTAGATGGGTCCCAGAGCGTGGTACCGCTCCTGGCCTGCAGTGTCCTGGAACACAGACACACACACACACACTCTATATACACTTAGAATACAGAACAACTGTTTATCAGCATTATGCATGTACGTACGTATGTATGTATGTACTCAAGCTTTTAGGCGAGAGATGATCAGTGCAAAATTTGTGCGGTTTTATGCTCATTACGCAGAGCATTACTGGTTTATTATGTGGTACAAACCTGACGGCGCCACATGTACAAACACAAACGGAAAAATCACGAAATTCAGGCAAATAGGCGGTGGGCTTGCTTCGATTACAGCATATCGGGACCGAAATCATGCAACTGGTGTGAGGGGCTGAATTTTTACCACTTTTGAGTGGGCTAGAGCTAGTAGCATGGAAACCCCTTTTATTATGAAATCTGTCAGTATTGGTCCCAAAGCCAAAATAAGTATATACAGCATGAGTGTTTATGGGTACGTTAGTGAAAGTGAACTATTGTGTGGAGAGATGGTGTATGTAGACATGACAATCTAACCCAAATAGCCAGCTGGATTCTCTTGCCTCCGATGTTGAGTCTTTTCTCTACAAACGATGCCTGGGGAGAAGAGAGAAGAGAGACGGTAAATAGGGGAGAGGGGAGGGGAGGGGGAAAAGAGAGAGGAACAGTAAGAGAGGGAGAGGATGACACCCACAAGTGAATATCATACTGTTGACAGACACCCGGACTACACTAACTCTACATGTAAATGTCTAAATGTCTAAGGGAACGCATCAACAAATCCACTTGGAATCAAAAGCCCTCTACAAAACCCAGCAAAACAGGACGGTATGCGTATTGGCATATTCAGGGGCGAATGTTCATGCCCGTGCTTTGTACGTACCTGTAGCGTCTGCTCGTGTTTGTCGTTGAACCTATTCTCCGAGTAACGGAGCACGAGCGACGTCTTGCCCACCGCGCCCTCCCCCAACAGTACAACTTTCGCCTTCACCGTCGCTTGCCGTCTCCCCACTGCATCGCTCGGCGACGCCATCACGTGATCCTCTCTCCCTCGTCTATCGGTCAACCAAAGCACGGGATCCCGAGTGGGCTTGTCTGCTGGTGTCTAGCTCTCGCCGTTTCCGCCGTCTTCTTCAACGACCTATTTCCAGAAAACTAGGCGTTTTGATTTTTCAGTCATGTGACTGCTGCTCACGTTTATTTAGAAGCCAGGATATTCGGTAAAAGTAAAGCGCATGCGCACGTACGACTTCGAGGGTGTGTAGGAGGCGTGTGCGTCATTGCTGATCGAGCGAGAGCAATGCTGTGGATTCTGTCCTGCCTGGCTGTTTTCTCGCTGCTTCTCTGGTATCTCGCAGGATTTCTCCACGATCTGTACCGAAAGGTGCGATGCGTCTGGGGATTTCCCGCCCCCCATGTTACCCCCTCACTGGTTCATGGGTCAACTCCGAAAATTTCGGCCCCGACGAACACAGTCTTCTCCGAGTCAATCACTATATTCACAGTAAGGGCTACAAAGCCACGGCAGGTCGGCTAGGACCGATGGTCGCAATAGTCTCCGCCTGCCATCCCGATACCGTCAAGCCCATGTTGAAGGAACCGAAACTGCGTCAAGTGTACGACCTCCTCGACCCGTGGTTGGGAAAGGGTCTTTTGACGATAGAAGACGGCCCGAAATGGCATCGAAATCGACACCTCCTCACGCCGGCTTTCCACTACAGCATTCTAAAGGGATACGTGTCCGTCTACAACGAGTGTCTGCAGCAATTGTTCCGTAAATGGGACACGTCTGCAAAACTAAACGAACCCGTTCTTGTATTCCATACGGTTAGCACACTTTCGCTGGATATAATTTTTCAGTGTTCGTTCGGATTCAAGAGCGAATGTCAACGAGAAGGCAATAGACCAGCCTACATAAAAGCAGTCTACCAACTCTCTAACAGCATCGCCGAGCGATTTTTCAACCCGTTTTACCAGTTAGACTGGTTGTATTTTCTCACTCCCGCTGGACGCAGATGAAGCATGCCTGCAAAGTCGTCCACGCTCATGCAGAAATTATCATCAAGAAAAGAAGGAATGCTCTGGGGCTAGAAGGGAGCAACAAAGGGTTAAATCCCGGCTCTGAATCGCAGGATATCTTTAATCACATCACCAAATCTCGCCACCTCGACTTTCTAGACATTCTGCTGACGGCAGTCGATGATGATGGCGTTGGACTTACCGACACCGAGATCAGAAATGAAGTCGACACTTTCATGTTTGAAGGGCACGACACGACCACCAGTGGGATGAGCTGGACACTTTACTGCCTCGCCAAGCACCCCCAACACCAGGAAAAAGTCCACGAAGAAGTCCGAAGGGTTTTGAACGGGCGAGAGTCACTAGAGTACGAAGATCTGAAAGAGTTAAAGTACACACAGTGGTGCATCAAGGAAGCAATGCGATTGTATCCACCCGTTATTCTCATTTTTCGCGAGGCGTCGCGTGACATGGAAATTGATGGAATAAAGGTGCCAAAGGGGGTGTGGCTTGGTATACCAACCTACCATCTTCATCACAATCCCACCATTTGGCCCGATCCTGAAAAATTTGATCCGCTTCGTTTCGAACCAAGCAACGCCGAGGGGCGCGACCCCTACGCCTACCTGGCCTTTTCTGCCGGTTCTCGAAACTGCATTGGACAAAACTTTGCCATCAACGAAGAGAAAGTTGTTGTTGCCTCTATTGTCAACAGATACAGACTGAGTATTGTGGAAGATCACGTGGTGGAGATGCTGCCTGTCATCGTACTCAGAGCAAAGTACGACATAAAACTGCACCTAGAACCACTGCTCGACTAGTATATGTGTGTCTAACAAATTCAAGGCTGAGGTATATATAAAATATTAGGTATTGTTTTTACTGTATGGTGCCCTTTTTGAACACTTTTGTGTCAACAGAATAATAAATTTTGGACAAAAAAACTGAAACAGTTTATACGTATATACCACCATAATGCCTTCAATCTATATACAAATCATGCACAGTGTGTAGATGAGTTTAAGCAAAAATTGTGACCAGAAGTCAGTGAAAGCGATATTTTCTGAGTGGGTTCAGATTAACGTACGTCTTTTTCATGTCTTCTCCTCCCTCCGTATCCTTTTTAGTCAAAACTGTGAACCTCTCACCTTTCGTGTCACCACGTGGCCTTCTCTATACCTCACCATCTTTTTTGGCTCCTGGAATCAAAATGAAATTTGCTGCAGTTTTTTCTAGCTATATAGGAGGCAAGGGGATTTGTAATTAACCCCTATAAATTAATCATCAACGTATGTACATATACCACCCACATGATGTAATATGATGTGAAGTGATTTACCCATTTTAGAACTTACTGGTTTTGATAAAACTGGACGATGGGTGACTTTATCTTCCTTTGTGTCCACAAAAGAGTACCTACGTATTGTGGACTCGCAGGATTTTCAAGTTTCTAAAGACCATAACAAATGCTCACCTTGCTAGCAGTGATTCCTTTATATCTTTGTCACCACACACTTCCGTCCTAGATGGATCGCCCTGCACCGTTACCACGTTCATTTGATAAAACGTGGCAATGTTACACGAATCAAGCAGTAAAAATTGGGCCATGTAAAAGTAAGAAATTTTTTGGGATTTTCCAAAGTAGCCAGCGTAAGCACTGTCACCAACAGATCTGAAAAAGCATGCTTCTTTTTGTCTTACCAAATGTCTTGTCTGGCCTCTGGTTTTCACTTCCATCTCTCTCCCTCTCGTGATTTCCTCTGGTAGAGCTAACAGTTGCTGAATTGCTTCCTCCATGTCTCCCTGACACTTCATCAGGACGGCTGATATTGTTTCTTCCCCCACGCTGGGAAACATTTCTCTCAAGAGAGAAACTTCCCCGCCATCACCAGTGGCAGTATCATTGGTAGAAGTAGTGCCTTCTGTTGATTTTTCACCATTACCACCACGTGTCTTAGTTCTTAGTTTCGCTTTCGATGTTTGTTCTGTTTTTGGAGCTGCAGGTTTTTGGCTGCGAGAATCTTCCATTCTGGGTTTGACTGCTTTCTGTTTTTCTGCTAGTTCAAATACCCACTGACACACCACTGAACTGCGGAAAGAAATCGATTCCATAAAGATTTAGTTCTACATTTGAACCACTGTCTAATGACACCTTAGTAAATGAGGACACTTTTCTATAAGGACACCTTGTATTTCTTGGTAGCATTTCTTTCATGTTATTGAAATAAGGACACTTCTCTACTATTATGGACATTTTAGTGTGTCCATATTAGAGAGTTTCACTGTACCATTCGATGGAGGAAAAATCGGGGACGTAGGCCGATATCATTTCTGAGAATTGGTCCACGTCGAAACTGCTCTCTCCCTGCTCTCTCCCCAAGTCGCCCAGTACTTCGGCTACGTAGTCGAGCACTATCTCGTCCACATTGCTGTGTTAGGCAGGTACATAGCGGATTTACACACACGCATTGAACACAAGTGGGTACAAGCGGTATTTCAGGGTTATTGGGG